>PVJX010023074.1:0-29755 GCA_004027295.1 Dolichotis patagonum | reverse complement strand
AAAAAAATTTAACCCATTTTAGAAATTATAAATTTAGAATATATTAATTTCCATCATGTCTTACCTAAGAAGTCTTTCCCAAGATGTTCTGATATTTTCTTTATTGTGAAACACCTGAATTTGAAGATATGGAAAGCCTTGTTTTCTCTGTGTGGTTCAGCTACTTTCCATTTGGTATTATGCATTCAAATTTATATTGTTAAATTGCCATTTATTAAACATTTTTCATGCACAGTAGTTTTAAGTTGTGCCTGAAAATATTTCACGCTTTTTTGATTTTGCTGACTTTGAAAGGATTAATCTGGGCAGACATTATGAAAAGGAAAGATTTCGCTTAATATATTTTTTGGACTTTGTAGGACAAAAGATAACTGGTTACTCTTGAAGTGACTGCTGTACAATGGTTATGCACATGCTTCAAAATCCTACAGAAGAGACTGTTTCTCCTGGCAGTACATCACAGGGATAAGGAGATCCTGCTCTTCATGCTTTGAAGCACAAATGTTCACTTTTCCAAAGCATTAAAGCAATTGCCATAATAGGTGAAAAGCATGAACTTCCATTGGATTTTCATTAATTTTCCTCATTTTGACTTGTGTGCACTACCATTGCTACGTCAGCTTGTTACAGTGTTGAAAAATTACCAGTTATATTTGCTGTTTATAATCTATTTGTAGATTAGGAATAAAGTGGATTTAATCCATTTTTAAAGCTGTGTGAATTTTCTAAACAGGAACAGCCATTTGCATATGAATTTTCATAACTTTTATCATTAGCAGTTGAGAGCACATGTCCATATAGCAATGTAAAAATATACTAATGAGTATTTGGTAAATTCCAATAGGCATTTACCATTAGCATAATTTTGTGTTGTACCATTAAAATTGCAGTTACATCTCTAATTTTGGATAATATTCAGTGGTTAACAATAAAGTGACAAAAGCTCATGCCTTCAAGGTCCACTGTTGTTATTTAACATAGATTTCTTGTATATTTCCTGAAAATTATAATCTGTCAGAGCTGTGAATCATCACATCTTAAAAATGAAAAGTGGATAGGGAAAAACTTTAAAATTCTCATAGATTTACTCTTTGGTCCAAATTACACCTCATTTACAATGGAAATAATAGTTACTACTTCTGTGGAAAGTTAAATCATTAAATTTGCTCTCTTGACAACAGAAGGTAATTTAGGATTTCCAGTCATTTTTATTGTATAGCTGCTAAGTTTGTTTTTCTTAAGGAAGATGTAGATTCATTATTATTGATTCATTTTCATATTAAACCTCTGATACTCTTTAACGAATTGCTAACTGCAACTGTTTCAATATATTTTATCATAAGTGTAGAAGCAAATTGCTTTTTTAAAAGCATGTTACTAATTTTAACAAAGTCTAAAAGTGATAAATCTTTTCCAAAAGTAATAAAAGCCAGGCATTTTTTCAGTGTATAGTAATATTTGTCACTAATCTATTCAAGGGCAGCAGATGGCCACTTCTTTGATCTTGTAAGAAAGGAATTTTTGTTTTGCTTTTTATCTGAGTTTTTCTTTAAGATGCAGAATTACCATTTATAAAGTTAACTTACACTGTATTGAAACTTACTCTTACCCTTAAAAAATCTGCTTAATATTAGTTCCATGATTACAAAAAAAGTGCTATCTTCTGTTCCAGTTTTAACCACCTTGTAAGGTTTAGATGTTTTAGAAATAAAAACAAGGTAACTTTAAACCCCAAAGCATCCCACTGTATGTACACACAATGAAAACAACTCATCTGTTTAAAAAGTTCAAGCTTGATACTAACATGTAAGGAATTACTAACTTTAGCATTAATTTACTGAGCTTATTAATAAGGCAAAGCTTAAATAACATTTATATGGAAACAGTTAAATGCAACTCTTTGGCAGGTTCCTCTCTTAAATTTGTTCTAAATGAGCAGAACTTCAACATGTTAATATTTTATGCCTTCTTTTTTAACTAAAGATAACCTACTTGTCAGTTCTAAATATTCTAAAGTGATAATGTCACGCAGAATGGCAATATCCTGGTACATTTTGAAAGCTCAAAACTGTAGGTTTTGATTACTTCATAAAAATGTCCGAGCCTCCCTCTACTCAGGAGGCTGAGGCACGAGGGTCACTGCAAGCTCGAGGCCAGCCAGTGCTACAAAGTGAGTTTAAAGTCAGGCCGAACAGCATAGTGAAACTGCCTCAAAAAAGACAACAACAACAAATATCCGAGTCATCTGACAACACGCATTCTACAGTGGTACATAGAAAAAATTGGTTCAGAATAGTGCCCCATGTGTCACATTCTCTTTCTTCGCTTTCCTGGTTAAATGATTTTTAACTCCCACTTTTTCCTGAGTAAACCTACTTAATAAAATGTCCATTTTTCAAGAATTTAAGAGCTGCCATTTTCTCTCTGGAAAAATCACGACTTTTATCACCTCCATACTATGCCTTATAAGTTCTGTGATACAACAGTTTTCTGATTTGGGGCTTTATATTTATTACTGCTTTAGGAGTTTAAGTATATCCACTGTGTGCTATGGAATTTTAAAAATCCATCCTTCAAATGGGACATCCTTTGAATTCAGGTTTATATCTGACTCTGGAGTTCCTTTGAAAGTGGCTCACTCCTTATTTGATACTTTAGTCAAAGATATTTTTATTAAGAGCTTATTATATTTCAGGAGTCAAAAGCAAGATTAGAATGACCGTTTTGGCCATTTTAAAATATGAACTCTAAATGTTTACCTGTGCTCTTAGATTTTTTGCATTTATTTACACAGCATCAGAGATCTTTCAACATGTCAGTACCATATTGTTGATTCATGTTACTTGGGTGCCCAGATTCCTCCATGCTTATTGGCTAGCCAGTTGCTTCCATTTGTAAAGTTTATTATTTTTTATTATCATACTCTCATTGTTCACTTATCATTTTAAAAATTTGGGTTCATTTTGTTATTTGTGCATGTCATCAACTTTGCTCTGAAAATAGTGATACTGGCTTTAGGTTTTTAATTGTTTTTTATTTTCACCTAATCACAGCTAAGTGTTCATCATAGTGGCAGTGTGGCATCCATATTTCTGAGATTATTGATGTGACTGTCCTTGAAAAAACTCCTTCTGAGAAACCATAGATTATGTGTATGTCATGATAGCCATTTTGGTTTTTTCAACTGAAATGTTTTGTTTTAGACTTAGAAATGTATATATTTCTTATAAAAGACAGTATCTTCCTTTATTTATACTGAAAAGTATGAAATTCAAGTCAAATAATTGAAACATGCAGTAGTTCCACTTACATAATTATTTTTAAATTCTAACTGCTTTGACTAAACTATATAGTTGTGTAATGAAGGAAACTACAATGATAGGAAAAATCAACACTAGGAAAGTGACTGACAGTATGAAAGAATATGCAGCATAGGTCTCTCAAGTATGCTTGTTCCCTAGGAAATTATTACATTTCATAGATCAAATTTGAAACATTGGTTAATATATCCTGAAAGATAAAAGTCCCTAATTTTACAAGTTTTCCTAATGTTACTATTTGGGCCTAAGCCCGTGAATCATACCTTCCCTTAACCACTTTGGAATTTATTGTTTATTGGTATAAAGTACATTTATCACCAGTGTCGGCCTCCTGATCTTAGGATCCCAAACTGAACCTCCGTTAAACAACAGTCGCCCTTTCTTTCCTCGTCTCTTGTCCCTGGTAACCACTGTTCTACTTTATCACTATAAATTTAAAGTTTCTAGGTGCTTCATAATAGTGAACTCAATATTTGTTTGTGTCTGACTTAATATCCAAGTATAAGCATTTATCAGAATTTTATTCCATTGTGAGTCCAAATAATAATCCACTGTATGCATGGTATATTTTGTTTATCCATTCATCACCTGATGAATATTTGGGTTCTGAGTTTTGGCTTGTAACCAGTGCTGCTATGAACACTGGTTTAACGGATTCCTTACTTTGATTTCTTTGGGGTAGATACCCAAAAATTGAAATGCTGAATCAAATGATAATTCCAGATCAGATGATGATTGTTTTATTTTTTAAGGCGCTGTCTTGCTATGTCCCAGGGTAGTAGTAGCATATTGCATTCCTACCAACAATGCACAAGAGTTCTGATTTTTCCATATCCTCCCTCCCTCAGCAATAACTGTTACTGTCTAGTTGTTTTTTCTTTTTGTTTTTAATGATAATCATACTAATAATGAAGTACCTTCCCACTGTGGTTATTTCAATTTTTAGTTTTTATTTTAGTTTTTGACTTTTTGAGACGGGGTTTCGCTGTGCAGTTCAGACTGGCCTTACACTCAATTTGTAGCCCAGGCTGACCTTGAACTCACAGCAGTCCTCCTGCCTTAGCCTCTTAAGTGCTGGGATTGTAGGCTAACATGCCTGGCTAAATTTGTAGTTTAAAAAAAAAATGTTGGTAATATAGATTTATGGTACATAATGATTACATTTGTCATGGGGAGTTTGTGCATGTACATAACACTTTTTGATTCATTATTCCCTTCCCATCCTGCCCTGCTCTCTCCAACTCTTGGCCCCGTTCCCATTTGAAAAAGCCCTATTTTCATTTTTTCTTCACTTTTTGAAGCTCTTTTCCCTCTTTCCCTCCCCGCTCTCTTATTCCTCTTGCCCTACTTCCTGCTGTTTGTCATTTATTACGTTTATTGTGGTTTTGCTTTGTACTTCCGTGGTACATTTTGCAGATCATAAAAGAGGTTTGGCATCTTTGTTGAGCTTATTGGCTTTATTTTTTTTCTTTTTTTAAGACAGGATCTCACTCAAGTAATTCTTAAGCCTTCTGAGAAGCTAGAACTACAGGTTACGCCACGGTATCTGGTTCCTGTATGTCATGGGGTTTTGTTTTTTAATGAGAAAAATAGTTTTTGATGAAGATATTATTAAAAAGAGTGGCAGGGTAGAAGGCATCTGTAGAGATAAAAAATAAACAAAGTGAGAGTCATGTGCTGACTGACTAGGACAGTAAAGCTCCAGTGGGTTACATCAGGAATTCGCGAGTTCTGAATGCTGTGCTGGGAGTGTTGGTTTGGTTCAAGGGCATCTTGTGGCTCTGGGAAGGCACAGTAACCACTTGGCTTTGAAAAAGAAAATTTGTGTTGCTATGTAAGGTGTACAAGGAACTAGAGAGGGCCAAAAAACAAAACTTATGGAAGAATAATGTATACTGAAGAAAGATTACTGTTACAGGGCTGCAAATTAATTAATTAATTAATTAATTTGTTTGTTTATTTAGCGACAGGGTCTCACTATGCAGTTCAGGTTGGCCATGAGCTTATTTTGTAGCCCAGGCAAGTTAGAAATTAAAGACATCCAGAGCAAATGGATTTGATCCCAAGTTGTTTTTATGTCTGACTCTGGTATTTTATTTTGGTAACTGATTTCACAGTTCTGGGTCAGATTATTTTCAGAGACTTTCTCTGGAATTAGATGTGGATACTTAGCCACAGTTCATATTCATTTTTAAATTATTTATAGCTCAAAGGGTTACCTCAGAGTGATGCATACATATTAACAATTCCATCAATCTGTGTTCTCATCTGATTCTACTACGGTGAAAGAAGGGCTTTTTCAGATAGCTTTTTATAGGTTAGAAAATAAAATTATGAAA
Organism: Dolichotis patagonum; assembly: GCA_004027295.1. Lineage (NCBI taxonomy): Eukaryota > Metazoa > Chordata > Mammalia > Rodentia > Caviidae > Dolichotis > Dolichotis patagonum. The sequence goes on along the minus strand of PVJX010023074.1, from coordinate 24,096 downwards.
GTGTTATAGTTACTAAAATAACCTAGTGAAGGCTAATTTAGAACATGTGCACGTTGACCACAGTCGTTTTAAAAAACTCGTTTTGGAAATTTTTATAGGTTTGTTTTGTTTTTTGAGATAGAGTTTCGCTATGTCGTCCAGGCTGACCTCAAACTGGTGACAGTCCTGCGACAGCCTTGTAAGTGCTGGGTTATAGGTATATGTCACTATGCCTGGCCGCTAGGATTTTTAAAAATTGAGAGCCATATTTGATTATGCTTATCCATTTAGATTTTACTAGAGAGATGATACGAGTCATGGGCTTATCCCCAAATGATATCTCAGTGTTTCTCTTTATTTTCACTTGTTTCCTCTAGACAGTTCCTAATACAATCTAGTCCATTTTTAGACTTTTAAAAACTTTTGAATATAGGTGGATATAATCTCTTGGTAATCCAAATTGCAAGTAAATGGTGTCTCTCCATGAATTTTGAAATACATCCTACTGTTTGTATCCAGTTTAAATATAGATTTTGCAACTTTTTAATATGTGTATTTTTAAAGTATTTCTATAAAAAGGTAAAATCAAATATGCAAAAGGAAATCATAATTCAGTGATGTGTTTAATTATTTCACTAGAATTTGCACATGTACTTGATTGCTTATTTAGGTTCCTTGGAACTTTTTATTTGTTAAAGTAGCTGACATTTCCAAAAAAAAAACAGTAACATCTTTAATAGTTCATCATTAGTATGAAAAATGTTTTGTTGATAGGTAAATCATTTTGTGATTTAGCAGTTTATATGCATTTTTGAGATAACCATCTATGTGGCGCTGAAGTTGTAGCTCAGAGGCCCTGGTTTTGACCCCTAGCATGAAAAACAATGAAGGAAGCCTCAGTGAATGAATGGTTTTCTTATTTTTTTTCACCTGTTAGTATTGTGAGTATTGGTGTTTGTACCCCAAAACTTTGGATTCCATTTTAGTGCTCTATTTACCTTTTAAAGGTTTTCTTGAGATTCATTCTCCTAGAGAGTTTTGTTCTGCCTGTGTTTATTGTGGGTATTCAAGGCCCTGTGCTAGGTCTATAAACAGATTTTTAAAAGACATGTTTTGTCCTAAGCAGTAAATACTGTATAGTTCACTCCCAGTGCACAGAATCATTAGTGTCGTTGTTTACAGACACCATCCCCTTAATATTAGTGTGCCTCAGGGCTCAGTCCTCCCTCATCTACCCTTAACTCTCCTAGAGAGACCTTACCTAGTGTCGCGGATTTAATACCACTTGTATGCTGGAAGCAGCTCTCTAGTCAGGACGTCCTGACACTGCAACTTACACAGCCAACTCTGTACATGTGTTTCCATTTTGATGCCCAACAGGCACCTCAGACCTGAGGCAGAGCGAACTCAAGATTGTCTTCCCTTAACCTGATTCCTGCTTCAGTCTTCCTCTTTGCCATCAATGAATGCCAAGTCCATTGTTCCAGTTAATCAGATTCAAGTCTCTGGTTTTCTTCTTTCATAACTGACGTCTAAACAACCACAAATCCGTTAACTCAGCACTCACTGCGTAATCTTTTGGAACGTACACTTCATTCGTCACTTCGTCACTCCGTTCTAACTACAGGACTGTTTGATGACAAAAGCTTTCTTTCCGTTCCACTTTGTTTTCTTCTCTTGTAGCCTTTAGAAAAGCAGCTTTAAACATACCAGATTATTTAGCTTCTGCTCAAAATTCAGAGATTTTGAAACTCAGAACAAAAGTCATATCCTTCTCTATGGCCTTCCACAGCTTACTATGATTTGATCCCCTATCATAGCTCTTGGACCCCTCTCAGTCTCCTCTCATTAAATAGAACTCATGCTGGCTTCTTGGTTAGCCTTAAAACTAGCCAGTTCAAAACCTCAGTTTAGAATGCTTTTTCCCTAGATACTTTTTTTACTCCTTTGTCATTAATGTCACCTCAGTGAGGCTTCTCTTACTGCCCTTTTTAAAGACGTGGCTTCCCATTTCCCCTACCAGAATCTAATACACAGAATGTGTTAACTTACTTGCCTTTTTATGGCCTGTTTCCTCCCATTGGAATGTAAGCTCCACGAGGGCAAGGATTTATTGGTTAATATACTGATAAGCATCTAGGGTTGTGGTGTTTGGCACGGCATAGAGGTGTGTCTGTTACATGCATGTTGGATGAATTCTGGGAGCTCAGGGGAAAGACACCTAGTCTTGCTGGAGGGTTCCAACGAAGGCTTCACAGAGCAGAATATTCCTATGCCAAGTCTTTGAAGATGGGTTCTTACAAGAGATTAAAGATAGAAAAGTTATCCAAATAGAAGGAACTACATATGCAACTTAAATCAAGGTGCAAAAAGACTTGGGAGTATGCTGAAAACTGCCCATTTGTACTGAAAACATGTAAAGTTTGAGATTCCGTTAGCATTTTGTCCTAGTATGAACAGCAGCTTTAAATAAATCAGATTTTTTAGCTTCTGCTCAGAATTCTCCAGAGATTTTCAAACTCATGAAATGCTAGACATCTGGGAGGGAATTAGGCTGTTGAACTTGGAATGCTGACTGAACGTCAGTTATGTAAGGAGAGAAACGGTGGGTTTAGTTCTGGACCTCACCAAGGCAGTGTGGCCAAACCAGAGAGAAGGGTGTGCAGAAGAGAACTGCCACATGAAAGCACTCTCGTGATACTTAAAATGCGCACTAAGTTGGAAAGCAAAATCATTCAAAAGAGTGATTCTGGGAGGGATTAAAGTTATCTGAAAGTTTAATAGTACATTGTCTTCTGTATAGTGTTTTTCTTGAACAAAAAAATACAAAGAGGAATAAAAAGCAAAAAAAATTATGTGGGAGATATTTTGATATACATAATGATAGTGTTCATCATAGGGAATTTGTCCCTGTGTAATCTTTGCTCTTTCTTTCCCATTCCCCTCTTCCCTCCTCACTGACAAAGCCTTGTTTCCAATTATTCCCTTCTGTTCTTTTTCTCCCTTTGTCTCTTCTTTCCTTTCCCCCTTTTCTAATTTGTTCTTTTTCTTCTTTTTTCCCCCTTTTCTGTGTTGCTGGAGATAGAACCCAGGGCTTTGTATATGAAGGCAAGAGCTCTGCTACTGAGCGACATGCCCGGTGTTCCCCTTTCCATTTGGGCATTTTCTTCACGTTTCCCAGTATCTGTCCCATTTCCCACATTCTGGGCCTTCCTTACACTTCCCCAGCAAAGGTCAGAAAAACACCTTTTCTAGCAGTGTCCTGCAGCTCCAGGTGGGTAAAGCTGACACTCTGGCACGAACCCACCCAAGTCCATGAAATTTATACATAATAAAGTAAAAATATGTTCCCATAATTACTTTATAAGGTAAATATGCTTCACGTGGTACTCGAATGACAATTTATTGAAATAATTTCATCATTAAAAATCTATTTGATGCCGGAAGTTAGGCCCTGAGAATCCCTGAGTGTGTTAAAACATCTGCAGTCCAGCGGAGGGAGCAGAAGAGTTCGAAATAATTGTGCCTATCTGCTAAGAGGACGGGAGACTCAGGTGGAGAGCTGGGGGGCCCCCACCCCTTGTAATGTGGGCAGGGCTGCAGAGGTTACTGTACTTGTTAGTGGTCACCCACTCAGCTTCCCTTTCAGGCCAAGGGAACATCTCTAAGTCCAGAGGTGGCTTCAACACTCACTTGTGCTAGGGTTCCAGTGCGTGTGACCCCTTGGGGCTGGTTTCTGATGTTGGAACCGAGGGCACCACTATGTGAGAACCGAGTGGATGGTGCCGCCTTGGGCTGCAGGTTAGGAAAGGTCATTTTTAACTTGGGCTACTTTCAGAAGCATCAGGGGAGATCAAGACGAGTTATATATGTTCTGGAGCCACTAAAGAACCTTGATAAGAGAAGTTTTCATTTGTTCATCCAAATATTTAAATGTTTTTCTTAGTACATGTTCGCAGTACTTAATGATTACACTCATCATGGAAGTTGATACATGTACATAGCACATCTTTTTACTACTCCTTTTTAAAGTAAAAAGTAATTCTTTTTACTTCTTCCCATACCTAGATCCCCTTTCCATTTGCAATTGCTCTTCAAATATTTTAGTGCCTACTGCCTACCAGTACTTGTCATCAAGGATATTGTAGTGACTAAAATCTTGCCCTAATAAACAGACTTTTTGTGGGAAAGACAAAACACCAGGAAGCAAAATATAAAGTTGCAAACTGAATAGGCTGAATCGTTTAATACTACTAGGAGTCGACCATCCTTAAACTATAAAAATGATTTTGTAATACTATGAAAAAAAAAGGGGGGCTGGGGATATTTAGCTCAGTGGCATAAGCACCTGCCTGGCAAGTGTGAGGTTGTGAGTTTGATCTCCAGCACAAAAAAACAAAAAACAAAAAAACCCTATTGAAAAAAAAGTTAGGTTGGGAAAAAAATATAGAGATGATAATCAGGGATGGAAATGTCAGGAAAAGTCTCTTTGAGGAGAGGGCCTATAAATTGCACCTGAGGGAATAAAAGGGTAGCCTTCTTTGCTTCTTCCTCCATTTAGGATGCAAATACCAGAGACTAAAAGAGGGCTGGGGCCGGGCTGGGCCTGAGTCTACCCCTGAGGCTTAACCATGTCCAAAGGGGGGGCAGTTCCTCGCATGCCACAGACCCAGCATCGACCTGATTGTCAAAGAGAAGAAAGAAAGTGGCTTTCAAAGTAAAGCATGCAAATATTCAAGTTTAATTTTGTGTGAAATTTGCCAAATTTTACATGTTAGCTATTTTGAACTTTGAGAAATGCTTTGTAAACACGTCAAGATATATATGCTTGCTAGAAGAGGCCTGTTGAGCAGTTTCCAGTCTTTCTGTAAAGGATCGCAGGTAGAATAGCACGTGCAAAGACCTGCGGCGAGAAAAGGCTAGACTCGTTCAAGGAAGACGGTGGTGTGTCTGGAGCTGAGGGAACCAGAGGACAGCAGTATGTGGGGATGAAGTTGGGAAGGGGCCACATCACTAAGGAGCTTTCTAAACCGTGGTAAAAAGCCTGCAGGACCTAGACCAAACATCTGCTGGTTAGTTTGTCTCTGAAAGACAAAAATATTCCTGCCAGAGTTAAACTAAGGTGACGTTAGTGGAAGCCTGAAGGTCAGAAGTTACCAATTTACAGGGATAGAATGCAAATGTAGTTGCGCTAGTACTCCGCAAACCATGTACCCGAGGTCACAGAGGGCTGCTTGTGCTTGGAGGAAGAACTTTCTTCTAACCCACAAAAAGATGTCATAACACTGCAGTTGTCCACGAAGGTAGGTGTATCGTTCCATTTTACATTTCAGAAAAAGCCCAATGGCCAGGTGAGGAGGCACATGGCCTATAACCCTAGCACTCGTGGACTGAGGTGGGAGGATCACTGTGAATCCGAGGCCAACCTGGGCCAACCTGAGTTCCAGCCCAGCCTGAACTACATAGGGACACCCTGTCTAAAAAAGGAGAAAGAAAAAAGAACGGAACAAAAAGCCCAGTGACAACCGTAGCATCAGTGTCTGCGCTTGGATTTTGGTTTTCTTTGAAGTGGAAGACTTTTTCATTTAGTTACAAAGCATATTTCCAGGTTAAAGCCAACTGAGATATGTTTTATGATCTTTGTAGGCTTATTTTGTCATATAACTCAAAATGAATGTGTCTATTCATTTAGAGACCAAGGTGAATACATCAAATCTCAAGTTAAAATGGAATATATAGAGAGGTGAATTCATACAGCAGAGATCAAACTCCACCACCAAACTGCAGACCATGTTTTTTCAGCTATTTGGTGAACGTTGCTAACTTCAAGATGCGATAAATAAAGTTTGGCTTCAAAATTAAACTATTAATATGTTAGACACCCCCCCCCCCAAAGAAGCATCTGTGCTCAAGAGAGCTTAGAAATCGAGCAAAATGGTGCTGAAGTGAAGGGGACATGGATAGAAATAGGCTCTGAATACCCACTAGGCACTGAATAAAGTATTTTAGGAACTTGGTGAACAAGACCCTAGTGGTATGAACTTCATCTGGAGAAAATTGAAGAGGCATAGGGTAAGCGAGAAGGTTCTTGCTTGGTGAGTTCAAGATGGAGGAAAAACTCAAAGGAATGGGGCTCCACTAAGGTCTGAAGTGAGGTCAGGGAACGGCACTGAGACAAGCTTAGAGTTTCAGATTAATCGGCCACCTGAATCCATGCTTGCATGAAAGGAATGCTAAGTCAATTTTCAGAACTAAATGTGACTAAATAGTTCATTAAAATGTACAAGTCAGTTCTTTGGCACTTACTGGGCTATATGGAGAGAGAGGAGCACAATTAATAATTTTCAAGATGCTGTATGTTGGTTATCTGATTTACTTTGCAGATAAAAATAGACCTGATTTACCTTAATTATTCTTTATGGCATCTTTATTTATTGAATTAAAGTGAAAATTACATTTTTAGACACAGTGGCCTATGTAGCATTTTGCTATTTGTTTTTCAGTACTGAGGCTTGACCTTCATTTTGGTATTTATCCCTTGGTCCTTTAAAAAAAAAGTGTTTTTATTTGTTTTTTAAATTTTGAGACAGGATCTCATGAAGTTGCTCACATTGCAATCCTGGCTGCCTCAGTCTCCTGAGAAGATAGGATCACCAGTCTGTGCCGCTATACCCAGTTATATTTTACAAACAGATTAGTACGTTCTAATTATATTAAAATGAAGGTTGAGAAAGTACTTATGTAAAGGTTCAGATACTACATATATTTGATTCTTCACAGCTAAAGAGCAAAAACATCTAGAAGACATGTAAATGTGTTCCAATGGGACTTCATTTACAGGCACATCTGAATTTCACGTAATTTTCACTGTCATGAATATTGTGGTCTTTAAAAAATATTAGAAACATTCTTAAATCACTGGTGCCAAACAAGTGGCAGGGTGAATTTTGTCCACAAGTGTTTGCTGATCCTTGAATTAAAGGGTTTAAGAAACAGTTACATTTCTCTAAGGGGCAGTGAAATGACATTTTCAGATGTGTTGATTTTTATTTTTCCTGTACTGAAGATTGAACTCAGGGCCTTCACACAACTACATGCTAGTCCTTTTTTAATTTTTAATTTTTGAGACAGAGTCTCATTAAACTGCCCAGATTGAGTTCAAATTTACAGCCCTCCTGCTTCTCAGAGTGCTGTGTTAGACAAGTTTTGATACCTGGTTGAGCTTTCTTTAGAAATCTTTGCACTTCATTTTCATAATAAACTGGTTTTGGGTATTTGTTTTTGTGTATATATATTTTAGAATGAGTTTAAACTGTATGGGGAAATATTGAGGACATTTTTGCTAGGAAATGCATAATTAGATTAGCCTGGAAAGAAATTGCATCTACTATTAAGCTTTTCTAATTGTGGTTATGCGCTCTCTCCCTCTCATTTAACGCCTTTCAGTCACGCCTTATTGCTGTTTTAGTGCATGTTAGTAAGGTAGGTGTAACTAAAGTTAGTAAAATCATGTATTTCTTTTGTTAGATTTATTTTATAATTTACCATCTCTTTAAGAGTCACATTTGAAAATTATTTGTGGCTGCTATAGAGAAATGCAATTGATTTTTGTGTGCTGACTTTAACTTTAGATACTTTGCTTAATTCTTATTTTAATTATTTGAGAAGCCATTCTGATTTGCATTACCCTAATGGCTAAACATTGAACACTTTTTTTTTCATTTGTTGGCCATTTTTTTTCTTTTGAGGACTGTTTTTGTTTGCCCATGTATTGATAGGGAGGTTGGTGTTGAGTTCCTTATATATCCCTCATATTGATCCACTGAGGCTTTTTTAAACAGGAAAGTATAAAATTAGGTACAGTTCCTGCGTATATTGAGATAACTGTATGTGTGCTTCAAAAATTGTGAGTGCACTGAACTAGAAAAACTGATACGTGAAACTAAGTTTATATTCCTGGATTAACGTGACGTGCCATACGTCCTAGCCTACTGCCTGGATCTGCTGGCAGTGAGTGTCCTGCCCACCTGATCATAACAATCTCCCCTCAGTCCCCTTCAGTTGTTACTGTCTTCACAAGTAGTTTAATTTCATGGCACCGCCTGGTGGCAAGTTTGGGAAATTTCTAATTTATCTCTTCACCTCTTTCCTTCTACGGAAATGTATGCATGTTTCTCTGTAATAAGTACGAATTGCTTTCATCCTGTTTTCTTTCTTGTGCCTTATATTTACCCACTTACTTCCCCTTTGTCCTTTCTCTTGAGCTTTACATTTTCTTAGTAGTATATTCAAGAAAATCATTCTTTTTCTTTTTTTGCTCTCTCTCCCTTTGCTCCCTTACCAGTCTAAATTTACAGTCATTGTGATCACGAGTCAACATGGTGATTACAGAAAAATGAAACTATACATTTTAAAGTGATCTTTGATATAATAAAGTGCTAGCCCTGTTAGCCTTTGAAGTCTTTGAAGATGTTAAAAATTCCCTTTAAAATATTTTTAAATTTCAAGTACTACTTAATCATCTTCTAATTATTTTGCCCCATTTAACATCAAGATCAAGTATTAAAGAGTAAAAAACTGTTGATAAATCTCATTTCTGTGTTCCTTTATTATCAACTTTGACAGTTTTGAAATTTTCTGCTATATCTTACTGGAAAGATTCAGGTTTTCACTATGGGTTAAAAACTGCCTGGAAGTGGAGCCATCATCCATGAGAATTTGTAGGGTAACCAGTCCACCACAGACATGGTTTGAGTACATAACCCATTTGGAGGACAGAGCCTGCCAGTCGCTAATTTTTTTTTTTTTTTTAGGGATCGAACTCACGACTTTGTGCTTGCCAGGCAGGCGCTTATGCCACTGAGCTAAATCCCCAGCCCCTTTTTAAAAATATTGTTTTAATTAAAAAAAATTTTTGTGTGTGTTTTGTTTTATTTTTTTTTTCAGTAGCTAATTTCTGATTGCTTAGCACATGAATGTAGGAAACACTGGAAGCGCAATTCTTCAGGTCCAGGAAATGACAGGTGAATAAGGGCCAGCTTAGCACCTGCTCTGTGGAGTTAATTGTGACTTTGTTCCTGGGATCTCTCAGGGCTGTATTTGAGAATGGTCGGTGAGTCAGCGAGGAACACAGAGAAAGGGGCTGAAATTGATCTCTGTGGCCACTGCAGTGGCAGTGTCATTTTCATTGCAAGAGAGGTCATTTTCACTGTGTTTGTCTTAGCCCACCTCTGCCTTTTAACAGGCAGGTAGTACACATCGAGAATGTGTTATTGAAAGATAGCAGCTATGGATTTCAAAATAGGCATCAGGGAGTATTTTGGCTTCATTAGACTGGCTTTTATCTGAAAGAAACTTTAACAGTGCCAAGATTAATCAGGAGAGAAGTTGAGATAATATGTAATATCTATGAGACCACATTACTTTGACACTAAGGAGTTTCTGATGTTGGTGGCTTTGAGCCCCATTATTCTTGTGAAATTGATCAGTTTGTGTAGAGCGCTGTAGTTCTTAAGAGAATTCTAGCTGCTATTTCAAAGACAGATTTAGTTACTTTTATTTTCACTTTCCAATGGTGGAGCTTGACAGATGCATTTAAAATTTAAAGAAGAGTGTAAAGATTAGGAAGATTGCTTGGCAGTTAGTTATTCAATGGGTCCTATATTAATCCGGAGCAACAAAGGTGTCCTGGCACGGAAAGCTGCTGAGAAGACAGTGCACCCTCCCCATTCAGCTTCCTTCTCTGTCCTTGTGCTAAATGCTTTTTAATATCTTGATGTCTTTTTTGAAAGGTGGGGACCCAAACTGTACGCACTGTTCCAGATGCGCTCTTGCCAAAGCAGTATAAAGCAAATGTGACAGGACAGAGGCTTCCTCTCTGGGTGAGTAAATCTGGGAGCTGTGGTTAGCGGTGGCCCACACTCACAGTAGCCCTGCCAGATGCTGCTGAGACCTCATGAAACCTGCTCTGCTCATCCACAGGCCAGGGCCTTTAGCGCTGTCCAACCCAAGGAGCTGCCCGAGCGCAGCTGCACCTCTGCAGCACCAGTCCCGCCACCTGCAGTCCCTCTTCAGCAGTTTGCATCTCTTGGGCTCCTCACCAGTCAAGCACGTCTTTTTCCAGTTTAATAACTGTCAGCTAGAGTTTACTAAAAGGAAGTTCTATCTGTAATCTGAGTGACCCAGTTGGTCTTACTACTGTAGAAGTTTCTCTTATGCTTATGAAAGACCCTCTCAGTCAGGAATAAGAATAGTTAGTTTAGTGCAACCTCATATGACAGGAGTCTTGCTGGAAAGTTTTGCTTTAAAAAATAATTTCACCTGTACCTAACAATGAAGTGCTTTGCATGCATTTTGAGTAGAAGGATTAAGGAACTCTTCATTAATTGGGTTAGTAAAAGTATTATGCATTCACCTCAATCTCCCATTTTAAAGTCAATTTTAAAGTCATTTCTCAACATGATTACCTGAATAGCTTGTTGTAAAATCATTTCTTTTTGCTAGCAGGGACTAATTTCATCTCAACTCTAAATAAAGCCACAACAGATTATTTGTAGATTAAGAATGCTCTATGTGATTTCCTGATTAAGCCTCCCAAAGTTTTATAAACCTAATTCTAAACAAATGTGGATATATTTGAGATAATCCTTTACGATATGGAATAAATATCCATTATTGCAATAGAATTTTTTAGATTTTTTTTCATGTGACAGAAAAAATTGTTATATATAAATTTGCCCAATGACTTACAGTAAGGCAGTGGATGTTTACAAACAATTTGCTTCTTCAGTCTTGAATTTTGGATTGCTCTAAGATGAAGTTAAGGTTATACTAGAATGCATGATATCGCTTGATGCAACCATAAGACTTCCTTTGTTTTGAAGTACACTTGACACATCCATCATAATGTGCTCTCATCTGGAAAGGGGTGTAACTGATTATAAATTCATAAAATTCAGCTAGTCTAATTGTGGGTATCTGAGCTAAAATCTTTTGTTAAAATACAGTTTAAAATTCCACAGATTGGTACAAGTAATATTCTTAGCCATTCATCTTTAAACAATTTCTTCCAATGCAAGAATTAATTTATATAACTGTATTTTGTTTGTTGATTAGTAAGATTATGACAAAGAATTTGAATGACCCAGAGAAGATCTTGTGAAGGGGACGACGGAGATGGCAATGCCACATCCTCAGCTAGAAATATCACCTAGTTCTGAATCTTGGCAGAACCCCTCCTTAATCGATTTTACTGTTACTGACCCTGTTACTGATCAGGAGAGGGACTTCTGAGCTGGTCTCCAGCCTCTCTCCTGCCACCCCTATCTTCTCTCCTGGCACTGTTATGCTGTGTGCGTCACAATGGGCCCCGTGTGTAGTATGGTGATGAGGAATTAGAGGTGACATCACGGGTGGGCTACACCTGACCGCTTTTGTTGGGATGGAAACTTGTATAATCTTGGACCAGGCATTTTCCAAATTAGTATTAAGCCCCCAACACTGGTAATGTCTCTGGGCTTCTTGCTTTCAATGTGCATGCCTCTTTTCTGAAGTTCTGGGTTAATTTTTGCTACCAGGCCAAGTTAGACTTGCCCTGAGAGTCCATCTGCTGGGTCTTTGAACCATGAAGTAGCCTCAGCTAGGTCAGGCGGTGCTGGTATAAATAAGGTAAACCCAGTTCTTGGGGACACGTACCACACAGGCTGTTTCTGGTACTCGCATCATAAAGTTTTGTGGTTATTACATAGAAGGAGGATATCTATGCCATAACCTTATGTCTATATCATAATTCTGGACTGGAGCTTTGTTTGTTTGTTTTGAGACAGGGTCTCACTTATGTAGCCCAGGCTAGTTTTGAATTCGTGACAACCCTCCTGCCTCAGCCTCTCAAGTGCAGGGATTAAAGGCATGTGCCACCATGCCTAGCTAGTCACACCTAATTCTAACCAGGCTAAGTCAGAGAGAATGTGTGGGGCTGCCTGTGTTTTGACGCTCTCTTTGCCTCACTATTTCCTCGGCAGCCTTCCCTTCCCCTTCATCATTAGCAAACCCAGCATGCTTTAGAAGTTAACTTACAGGCACCCAGACTCACACCGTTTGCAACCCCATTCGGGTAATGCTTTTCATTTTTCTGGCCTGACTCTTCCGGTGATGCTTTCTGCCCTTACACAGGTCCCTGGCGACTGACACATGGCGAACTTTAGGATAAGAACACTCCAAGACAGTCCTGGTGTTTGGGATTTGTGACCCCCCCGAAGTGTGGCGTCGCAGCTGAACTGGATGGCCTGGTATTCCCTCAAGCGTGGCTCTCGCTGACGGCTCCCCCCTCCTCTCTTGGCTGTTGGGTTTCCCTTTCTTGCTATTTTCTCTTTCTGAACCCCTATTGACTGCCTTTCCTAGGGACAGGCCTTAGGAAGGTGACCCAGGACTTGGGATTTCTGCACTGCACCGGCATTCCCAAGACTTCGTCCCCCAAAATATGCCTGAAGGCATCGGCTTCTGAGAATCCACTTTTTTCTGCATGACTAGCTTGTACGGAGGATCTGTGGGGGATTCTGAGAGATTTCCATGTTAACAGAATGTATGTGGCTGACCTTTGGCTGTGACCCGAGAGCACCCTCAGTGGTGTGACGCTCTGCTCCCGTGCGATTTTCTGTGGAATCTGCAGAAATGGATGCAACAAAACTTTTCTTGTCCGGGCTGTTTGTATAATTGTATATAAATGTAGCAATAAATCTATTCTACCACCAGTTTGGCCTTATTTTCCACTTTATTCTGCATCCTGATGGCAGGCGGTGACACCTTCTTAAGGAATCCCCCGCCCCCCCGCACCAGTGGGGCCTGCTCACACATCTCAGATCCTAATCTTAACTAATTTCACAGTGTCGCTTTGGCCGGTGTTGGAGAAAAAGTGGAGGAGGATACAGTGGCAGAGCTGGGACATGGAACAGCATTATTAATTCAGGAGATGGCACTGCTCCTGGCCCTCGAGGAGGTTTGAATGTCCAAGAACTGAAGCTTAGAGGACTGGGTGATGGTGCGCCATGTGAGTCAGCTGTTTTAATAGTCATTCTGACATCCTTCAAGAACATGCCGTGCTGCAGTGCTGTGACAGGTACTCACAGGCACAAAGGCACTTTCAAGATTCCAGAAAAAAACACAGCATATGCCAATATGACATCGAATTTTCAGTCTGTCACTGATGATTAAGGGCGTAAAGTAAGTCTAGTTGTTTTAAAGTCAATTTCCTGCTACAGGGAGGCAGATAAGATACAACATGTTTCTCTATTATCAAGAAATATTTTATTCAAACGGGGTTGTCTTAGTTTGAAATAAGTTTTATGGTCTAAAAAACAACCACATACTTTTTGTGGGTTTTTTTTTTTAATCAACTAGCTTTGCTGTAATTTCATATTAGGCCTTTCCTTGGCCATAAACAAAACGTCAGTCGTAAGTTATGGGAATGCCAGTCTGTAATCCTGGCAGTTGTGGGGGCAAGGCAGAAAGATCACCACGGTTCGAGGCCAGCCTGGGCTGCATCATGAATTCAAGGCCAGCCTGGACTACCTAGTGCTACCCTGTCTCAAAAAACCAAAACAAAACAGAGCAAAAGATACCAGAATGCTACAAGCCAGGAGTTAGAATACCCTACAGCAAGAGTTTGCAACACTTCAAAGACAGTTTTTAGTCAAGAAAAAAAGTGCACACTGAAAGGGACTTGAAGGAATCATTTGGTCAAACCCTTTTAACCACAGAGCTAATAATGCTGTAAATGACTGTGTCTCATCTGTTCTTATTTCTGCCTCTTACTAGGTTCCTCAGAGATCCTAAGCCTCCAAATTGAAAGGTAAAGGCCGCCTTCCACAGTGGAGTCCCGTGTCAATAGCACTTTATAAACTTTTCTACAGATAGCTCTTTCTGAGACTAGTGATACATTAGGCAACTGTTGGGATAAATTATCAGTTGCTTCTGGTTACAGGGTATATTCATCATCCTTTTGTCTCTGTGACTAAATACTTGAGAAAAACAACTTAAAAGAGGACGAACTTCTTTCGGCTCAGTTTCCGAGGTTGCAGGGCATTGTCTGCTGGCTCTGTTGCTTTCAGCATCATAGCAGGAGAGTTTGTTGGAGGAAATCATCTCACCTCATAGCAGTCAGGGAGCCAGGGAAGAAGGGGCTGGGGACCAGATGTGGTCCTCACAGTCACATCCCCATTATCCACATTAACTGGGCATCATCTTTTGTTCCCATCACTTTCTATAATGCTATCAAATTAGGGTCTCCTCAGATTGATCTGCTTCATAAAGCCAGAGCCCTCATGCGCCAGTCCCGTCCTCAAAAATCGCATCAGCTGGTAGCCAAGACTTCAGCTTGTGAGTTTAGTGTGTCATTGTGAGGAACATTCCAAATCACAACACTGCAAAAAGAGATAATCTCAATTAGAGACAATACTGAAAAATCAAAGCTGTAGAGGACTGAGGATATTTATCTTGCGGGTTTTAAACCTGGGCAAGGATCCTGTGCGCTGCCACTGATTAATGGCAGGACCTTAGGAGCCTCTGACTACTGTGCTGCAAAATGAGGTTTTTGAATGATTACTAAATCTAAATTTGTAAATTACTTTTGGTGCACAAAATTTCTCCTCATTTGGAAAGGGGAAAGATGTAGCCCATTGTATTCATGTTAAAGTCATGAAATGACAAAAATGGGCAGAAGGAAGTTGCAAAGAAGGTTTATGTTTAGACACAAAGAAATGCACTGTTAAAATGACACATGAAAACCACCTAGTCACACTCGTGAGGGAACAGAACATACTCAGCTCTCACTTTTCAGTCTGTTGGCTAGATTAGGTCTTGGCTTTCTTCTGCACGGGGCAGAAAAACATTAGTCTATGCTTATTAGAGCAGACAGCTGGGAAATGGAGGCCTCAGAAGTACCTTCTTCATCCACAAACTGCCCACACCAGACCAGCTGGTGTGAGGTCAAGCACCCCTTTTCCCTAGTAAGCGCTTGGCTTTAATTTCCTAACTGTGTAAGAGCAAAGCTAACACGTCACAACCAAAGGGGAGAAGAGCTATCACTTCTAACCACGGATGATCTATGTCTACCCTTAAGAAACATTAGTGGAGAGAATTTCTTCTTCATAGACACACACTCATCGGCCCAGTATTCTGCCCTGGTTATTCCTGCCCTGGTTATACCCTTCACTTCTTTCTCCTTCCCAGGAAGATGAGAGTTGTTGGAGTTGGGAGAGGGGCCCATGTCGCCCAATCTTGATCTTGGATTTTCCTTTTGTGACCTGGCTGTCCACGGGAAGCCCACAGATCCTGCATGGCACTCTATGCAGAGGCAAGCCCAGGCTCCTACAGCGGAGGCTGTGACCATCTCCCCTGGGTTCAATATCAGGAAAGAAGCCCAGGCTCCTACAGCGGAGGCTGTGACCATCTCCCCTGGGTTCAATATCAGGAAAGAAGCCCAGTCACCACCCACACAGGTCCGCGTTCTCCAGCAGGAGCTTAGCGAGCCATGTCTTCACCTGCTTTAAAAAAAATTTCCCCTTAATCAACCATTAATCAACTTAATGCTGCTCCTTTCCCATACATCGGAATCACCTGGAAGATGTGCTTAACCCAAAGCTGGGGCTGGGTTTGACTTCCAGGGTTTCTGATTGAGAGGCCAAGGGTGGCGCTCGAGCCTCTACATTTCCATCAAGTTGTAGGTGAGACTGAGCTTGGATGGAGGGCTCCTTTAAGACCCAGAAGCACTTGGCTGAGAAAATTCCATTTATTTTTTCCCTCAACCTCTCAAAGAACCAAATGTTCTCAAGGCTGTCTGAGTCAGCCAAGCAGCCTTGCTGAACTGGGGCCAGCAAAACACCCCTTGGTCAGTATGAGCAACTCTTACAAATCAATATCCTCTGCTAGCCCACAGCCTGGGGGACAAATAAATGGCCACAGATTACACTCATTTTGGTTCTAAGTAGAACACAAGATAGATCAGTGCCAGCCATACAGCAGTCCTAAAAGGGTGATTCTAACACAGAATCAAAGAGATGCATGCAGTTCTTTGATAAAACCTTACAGAGCATCATGCACAAATAAACATTTAGCTGAGAATTTTTAATAAAGATAATGGGTTTTATAAGATTTTCATTGAAATATAAAATGACAAACATTTGTGGATAAGGGAACTGGGGGACTGAACGCATCTGTGGAGTCAGCACAAGACCAACAATAGAACAGCCATCCCTGCAGAGGTCCCCAGCACATTTTGCAGGTCCTGGGCCTTTTCTCTAAGCCTCAGTACCTGCTTATATCCTCGGAAGGTAGATGCATTTCACCTGGCTCAGACTTTACACAAATGCAGTCATTCAGCATGACGGTTTCTTTTAAATTGTTTTTGCCTGGTTGCATTGTTGCCAACCACATGACAGCTGTTTCTGGCCTTTGGCATCAGGCTGGTCCGCGCCTACTCTGCAAGCCCTTCCCCCTCCTCTGTGTCTGCACCTGCCTCTCCCACCCTGAATCTTCCTGCAAGCCGCCCCTACTCCAACCCCACTTCTATCAGTCAGCACAGGGGCAGATCCTCCAAGGTCGCACACAACACCCCCACTTCAGAGGCCCTCTCCTTCTCTGTGTGCATTTGGTGCCCCTCATGGTTCTCAGGAGACCCTCATCTCCCCAGGGACACACATCTCTTCCACTCCTACTTCCCATCAGCACTAGACACACAACCCTCTCGGCTGCAAGGCCATGAGCAATCGGGAGGGGGGAATATTTGGTATCTGTTTGGTGTGGGTATAACAGACTGCCATACGCACTTTATGAAAGGAAGGAGGTTTATTTTGTTTATGATTCTGGCGGCTGAAGAGTCCAAACATCATGGTTCCAACATCCAAAGGAAGATCTGAGCTGTGCACACCAAGGAGGAGCGTGGGTAGAAGAGCTCAAGGAGGCGCGGTGTGGGGTCACTTACAGCCACCTACTCTAGGGGGCGCCCCATCTCCTGTGAGAGCGGGGCCCAAGACCTAATCACTTCTCACTAGGCCCCACCTCTTAAAGGTCATAACCAGCTCAAGGCTGGGGCCTATGCTTCAGCACAAGAAATGAAGGATGGACTCTACTGATACCCAGCCATAGCACTGACCGTCCCTGGCTGTGCCACAGGGATCAAACTGACCTGTTCTGGAGGGCTGGGTCCTGCTGCCCCCTTGCCCTTGCCCACTTGTGTGCTTTCACCCCTCTGCATATTCTCTTTTGTGTTCTTTTTAAATTTTTTTATTTTAAAGAAAATAAAACAAAACAGAACAAAGCAAATCAAAACAGAACAATGCAAGCAATATAAAATTCACAATAAGACAACAGGATATCAACAGTGGCTACCATAATGTCTCTTGTCTTCTTTGAAATAGTTGACCATATTTTCACACACAATAATATCAAACATAACAAAATAGTGGAAAACCAATCAAAAGAATGAAAGCATTACAGGACTTCAAAACCAGATAACAGGAAATGAACAGAGGTTACTATAATATCTCATTTTCTTCAAAAAAGTTGTCCATAGCATCACACATAATAAAATCAAATAAAACAGCAGAATAGAAGCAATCAAAACAGAAGAACAAAAGTATGATAGGACTTCAAAACAAGATGATAGTAAATCAGCAATGGCTACCATAATATCCCATTTTCTTCAAAATACCTGTTCATACCATCACACATAAAAAAATCAAACAAAACAAAACAGAATAAAACCAATTAAAAAATGAATGAAAGCATTATAAGACTTCAAAACATTATAATAGGAAACTAACCATGATTACCATAACACATCCTATTATGTTCAAAATAGCTGCCCATACCATCGGACAAAGTGAAATCTAACAGAGCAAGACAGAACAAAGCCAAAACTAACAAAATTGTGAAAACAATACAAGAGTTCAAGACAAGACTATAAGAAATTAATAATAGTTGCCACCTTTCCCTCCTAGGTGTTTCCTCCCCTATTACTTTTTTTTTTTATTTAATTTTATTTTAAAAGGGGGTAAAATTAAACACAACAAAACAGAACAGAACGGGACATAAGAAAGCATAAATTTCAAAGCTAGACAACCAGAGATCTTCACTATCTGTCATATTGTCTCTTGTTTTCTTCCAAATGGTTGTCCTTATCTTTGCATATGGAGAGCTCATACTAAATAACATAGCCAATCTTTTCCCAAGATGTGTAGTTCACTGGCTCCCACTTGCTAAGCAGGGGGGAGGGCGAGAGGGGACACAGGGAAGGGGACAGGACGATGTGAGATGTCTGATCCTCAGCCCACAGGCCGGCAGGATCACAGCTGCCCCCCAGAGAGGGGAGGAGCTCCTTGTTCTCCCGGCACCCCGAGTCAACCACATGGTGCAGGTCCCGAGGCACCAGGGTCTCTCCCCTGCTGGCCCCCTAAAGTCCGCCACACTCACCTGCTATTTCTTTCTGATGAATTGACCATTCCATTTCCAAAGTTCTGAAATGGCCAACAGACCACAGAAAGAATTCTCTTTAGGCTCCTGTTTGAAACCAGCAGCTACAGCAATCTGCTGGCCTTGCTTCAAGGCCACTCCCCTATCACTTTTATAATAACTATTTTGCTTTTTTGGATCCCATTAACTCCTTCTGTTTTTTATGCTAGAGTTCACTTGTATGAGTTCAAACTATTTAATCCATGAACATGATCTCCAGTTGCATCCATTTACCTACAAGAACTTTGAGATTATTCTACTTTGTAGTTGGGTAGTTTTCCATTGCATGAAAATACCATATCTTTCTTAACCATTCTGCAATTGATAGGCATATTATTCTTGCTTTTTTTTTTTCACCTCCTGTCACGTGGAGCAATTGTTTTCTTTCCTTTTGAGTTTCAGTCTATAAATTTCCTTTCCAGTTAAATGTGTTTATTGTATACACTATATTGATGGATCTTGTTTCTTGATCCACTGTATTTCCTTTTATTGCTGAACTGAGACCATCTACGTTAATGGTTACAACCAGCACACATTGGTTTGTCTCTGCCCTGCTATCCTCCTGTTACTGGCCCTCCACTTTTCTTTCATTCAATTGCCTGTCTAGTTTGGTGATCCTCCTCTACTGCTGTTCCTAGAACCGTGGTCATCTTTATCTCTCTAGAATATTCTTTAGCACTCTCTGTAGGGTTGGTTTGGTAGTCATGAATTCCTTCGGTTGTTCTTTATCATGGAAGTATCTTATTTTGAAATCAATTTTGAAAGATAGATTTGCAGGGTACATCAATCTGGGTTGGAAGTTGTTTTCTTTCAGGATTTGAGATACAGTACTCCAAACTCTTCTTGACTTGATGGTTTATGTTGACAAGTCTACCGTGATTCTGACTGGTTTTCCTTTGTAGGTGATCTGTTTATTTTCTCTAACAGCTTTTACTATTCTGTTCTTGTGCTGAATTTCTGGAATCCTGATTATGATATGTCTGGGTGTAGATTTACTTTGGTTATGGCTAGTTGGACTTCTATGTACCTCACTTATCTGGATGCCATATGCTTTTCCCATGTTTGGGAAGTTTTGTGCTATTACTTCTGTAAACAGCCTTTTAATTTCATTTGTGTTGACCTCCTCTTCACTGATACCTATCACTCTTAGATTATGCTTCTTTGCATCACCTTCAGCTACTGAATTATTCCCTGATTCCTTGTTATTTTTAAGAGATCTTTCCTTTCATGATTACTAGCTGCAATCCTATCTTCAAGGTTTGAAAGTCTATCTTCAGTCTCTTTCAAGCAGTTTTACCATCTTTAGATTGATTTTTTTAATTTCATGGATATCTCTTTGAATCTGTTTCATGCATTATAAGTCCTTTCTAAATTGTTCATTAAAAGTTTCCATCATTTTCCTATGCTCTTTTTTTAATCTGTCTTCTTTAGACATGCTGAGCAATTCTTTCAGTATGTTTATGGTTTCTTCTTTTACCTGAGACATTATTTCTGATTTGATTGCTTTTACCATCCCTCATAAAGTTGTTCCCTGACTTCAGTTGCTTTCCTCTCAGAGATTTCAGATGTGTGACTACCATTTTTTTTCATGACTGTATCTCCCCTACTTGTTCTGTGTGGGCTGGAAGTTGGAGAGTGCCTTTTGTGCCTTTGTCTTGGTATTTTCCTGGGTTCCTCCCAACAAGTTGGTCCCAAATCTCTTCTGTGATCTATGACAAACTCTTAACTGTAACCCCCTGTACAAATGAAACATGGTTAAACATTTCCAAAATGCAAAGGTACAAGATAAACATTACTATTCCGAAAGTTACAAACAGGGGAATACCAAGGATTGGAACCAAAACAAGTCCAAAATCCAGCAGGGCAAATGTTAAGTCCTGGAGTTCCACGCTCAGAATCTGAAGCAATCCGGTTGCAACCTCCAAAAGGCTTGGGTGATTCCACCCCCACGGCACTTCCATGGATTTTAACTCCTCCTTTTAAACCCACTCTGCTTGGTTTTGGCAGCTTTCCTTGGATGATTCACATTCCTGGCTTTTTCAAACTTCTGGGGTCTCCACTGCACCTCTGGCTTCACACTTCTTTACATGTTGCCCTCTCAGGGTACACTGCTTGGCTTTCCAGACCTTTTGCAATCGAGGTGGACGCTGTCAGAACTTGTGCATTTTCCTTGCACCTAAAACCAGTGCCACGTGGATGGCACCAAGTCTTGCTGTCAGCTGAAGCAGTAGCCAGACTTTTCCTTCTCTTGGTTGTAGGAGTTGAGTGCCTGGATCGCTGAGCCATTTGAACCTGATTGTGACAAAAAGCTTCTCTATGTCATCGCCATTTGGGGACCTTCTGTGGCCTCTGTCACCACTCTGCAATGTGGCACTCCATAGCTTTCTCCTCTGAGCAGTCTTTCACTTTTTGCAGTTTGAGGCTGCAAAAGGTGAAGACCTATTGCTTCCTAGACCATCTTTTTAAATTTTCTGTTCCTTCTCAGCAACTGAGCTTTCAGCTCTATCTTTATAGCCCACAGCCTTACTAGAGTTTTTCTTCTAGCCAATCTCACAATGGTATAAATTGTCCTGTTGGGCTCTTTGCTCTTGATTCCCAACATAAATCTGGCTAAAGACGTGTAACAATAGCCATGCCACCAACTCAATATTCGAGTGCCTTGAAATTTCCTTTGCCAGATTAATCAGTCCATTGCCCCTAATTTCAGTCTCAGGCAAAGTCTCTGGACATGAGCAAAATGCAGACAAACTTTCTGCCAAGCCATAACGCACATTGTGTGGAGTCCAACAACCAAAGCAGTCTTTTTCCTAGCAGAAACTGCCTGATCCTGGTCCTTACCAGCAGGCTTTTTATCTGCCCTTTGGTCTCCTGAGCTCTGACCAGAATCTCCAGTATAGAACAGCCTAAGCTGTTCCAGCTTTGTGCATTTAGGCGACACCTCCACACCTTTCAAACTCTGCCCACAAGCCATTTCCAAAGGTTCTCAAACCTGATGGTCAGGTTTAGTCACAGCAATGACCCCACTCCTCTGGTACCAAATTCTGTCGTAGTCGCTTTTTACTCATTGTTGAGACAAAATACCTGACACCAAAAGTTGGGGAAGGAAAGGTTTATTTCTTGCAGTTCTTGGAGGTGTCTGTCCATACTTAGCTCCAAGGCATCATGGTGTGGTGGGGCTGCAGTTCATGGCGGCTGCAAAACAGCAGAAGTGACAGCAGAAGTGAAAGCAAAAGAGAGAGACACACCTTCTTCCTGCCATTACACTGGCTCCATCCCTGGGCCAGTGGCTAGATTCAGCCACCTCCATGACTGAATGAGGCTTTGGGGGGCACGTTTAAATAAACCACAACACCAGGCATGCTGGAAAACACCCTGTAATGCATGACAGAGTCCTCCTATCTGAGACAGTTACCAGGCCTGCAGCACCCTTAGCGTGGTTGGTTTCACCGGTGCAGAGACACATTGTGTCACTCGAGTTAGACTGCAACTGCACAGGACAACTGTAATCATGGAAGATTAAGG
The DNA here is from genome assembly GCA_004027295.1 of Dolichotis patagonum. NCBI lineage: Eukaryota > Metazoa > Chordata > Mammalia > Rodentia > Caviidae > Dolichotis > Dolichotis patagonum. Next base: position 2,091 of record PVJX010023074.1, on the reverse strand, counting down.
CCAGGCTGGATATGGGCTCCTGCCTGCCTTGGCCCCTTCAATGGATGGACCCAATGACTAGCAGAAATGAAGTGCAGAAGTGCCCAGATTATGGAGCAGGGGCCTGAATGATACACAACTGCTTCCCCAAGCTCAAAAGCACGGAAGATGGCAGGCTGGGGGAGCGCTCCTCCTGAAAGGTTCCCCTCTTCTTTCACTGGAAGGAGTCAGAGTGCCCTGAGAGGAACTGACAGGTGCCCCGGTGCGTGTGCTCAGGCCTCCTGTGCCCTGAACCCCACATATTTCTTTGTCATTGTGTAGGTGGATGTAACCCCAGTAAGTAAATCTGAATCACTGTTTTTCACAGTTCTGACTGGGCCAGACCCTTTGGTGCCCCAGTTGAGGTACTTTCTAAGCATAACTGTTGTTTTTCTTTTGTGTGACTTTGGGCAAGTCATTTAACCACCTGGACTTTAATTTCTTTTATTTTAAAGAGAATAAAACAAAAGAGGATAGAACAAAGCAGATCAGAACAAAACAATGCAAGCAACACAGCACTTTACAACAAGACAACCAGATATTAACAGTAGCTACCATTAATGTCTCTTTCTTTGAAATAGTTGAGCATGGCTTCACACACAATAATATCAGACATAACAAAATAGTATAAAACCATTCAAGAGAATGAAAGAATTACAGGGCATTCTGAACTGAATAACAGAGAATGATCAATGGCTACTATAATATCTCATTTTCCATAAAAAAATTTGCTTGTAATACCACATATATTAAAATCCCAATAAGACATAATATGATAGAACTGATGGTAATAGAAGAATAAAAGCATGGTAGGACTTCAAAGCAAGGTATTAAATCAGCAATGGCTGCCATAATGTTTTGTTTTCTTCAAAACAGCTGTTCATACCATCACACATAATAAAGTCAAACAAAACAGAATGAAACCATTGCAACTGATGAATGAAAACATTGAAAGGCTTCAAAGCTATGTAATGGGGAATCATGATTACCCTAAAATCTTATGTACTCTTACCATTTCTTACACTAGGAAGACTACATGACTTTAATTTCTATACCTGTTAAAGAATGAATTGATCTCTCTGATATATACTTTTTTCCCCACCTAAGTAAAATCTTCTGATGCTCAAGACCCAGTTCCAGGTCCTTTTGGTTTAACCAGCAGTGCTACATCTAACCTTGCTTACCTACCCCTGAGGGACAGTTGTCAGGGTATGCTCTACAGGCAGAAATGAAGAACTTGTTACCAGGTCTGAGATACCTTTGTGGATGACAACCAGGAACAGAGTTGCCTGGAAGAATATATTTACTCAACAAACACCTGAATGGTCTGAGTCCTGGCCACTGCTTTCAGCAGTAACTATGTAGAACAAACTTACGGTGAGCTCCTGCTGAACCTACTGCACACAGTGCTGGGGCCAGGGCCACATGATACTTAGAGCTCTCGCTGGTTGAGAACTCAGTGGCGCTGGGGCACAGATGTCAATGGAATGGAGCACTTGCAAAGGCCTGGGCTACTCTTGATTCCTCAGAATGCCGGAGCCTGGGCTTAAAGTGACTAGTAAGGTCCCATACAGACCACTACTGAGGACCGTGGAGCTGATTTAGTGACAGTCACAGTCAATTTCACACTAGTTTGTGGTACCTTGGCTTTGGTTGCAATTCCCTCCTTGCTCTGTAGGAGTGGCAGCCCTGCCCTGGACTTGAACCAGCCCTACCAGGTTCTTTTTTTTTTTTTTTACATAATTTTATTTAAAGAGAAAACAACAAAACAAAACAAAACAAAACAGAATAAAGGGTAGCAACAATATAGTATTCCAAGGAAAAAAGGAAAAGAACAACAACAAAAAAACCTAAGAAATTATTGCTTGACAAATTACATACTGACTTCTTAGAAATAGTTGTTCGATTTACAAAGTTAAAACATGTAAAGTAGACATTCAAACAGTGAGACTGTTAACAGTTCTGCTCCACGATCTGACAAAAACAGCAATATGGTCATCCATCTTACCCACTCAAATATACATGCAATTATATCAATAGGGTAAAATTAAACACAACAAAACAGAGCAAAGC
>PVJX010023073.1:0-29760 GCA_004027295.1 Dolichotis patagonum | reverse complement strand
ATAAATAGATATGTCAGTGAGAAGCTTTGTCTTATAAAAATATTTGTTAAAATCATTTTCTTAAATGAAGGCAAGAGATGCTGTGAAAATAATTTATACATGTTTTAAAAGATCTTAGATCCTTGAATGCATGATGAATTCCATGGTCATCTGCCTCATGTGGACCATAAAGATTAACTTGACATAAGTAAAGAAATATAAAATAACTTTTAAAAATTAGCTATATGTGTCAAAAATATGAGGATAAAGATGATCACTATTTTTCCTAAAATAAGCAGTAGGCAAATGTACATCAGAACAAAACATTTCATTTGATGCCTTTCGTAAAGCAACTAATATTACTATAAAATGCAAAAACAAATGCTTTAAAGATATCTTTAAAGATATTTTTTGAACTTAAGTGCAGATCTATAAATTTATGACAAAATGATTCTCAGTAGGTGGACATATTGTGATTCTCCCTGGATGTGTACATTGGGTGTGAGGCAACGGAGCTCTTTCTTTATGAATAGTTTCACTTTTATTGCTATCACTAAATGTTTAGTGGGTAGAAGGATTTATGATGATATCACTAAAATTCTCAATTCTAGTGGTATCACAGCAAAGGAGCTGGCGAGGATTACAGCTACATATGCATGCAAAATACACAGCCCACATTACTCTCTAAGCAAGATTCTCATATAAATGGAATGAGAGAATAGCAATCACTATTATGAACAAATATGACATTTTCTCTGGCACGTCTATACAGTGCTTCCAAAAATACTGTTGTAACATAAGTAATCTCTTTAGGACAAAATGGGGTTTTAATATTTTCTAGTTTCTAATATTTTAAATATTGTCTATATGAATTAAATGAAAAGTTTAAAATTATTTCTGTGTGTGTGTGTGTGTGTGTGTGTGTGTGTGTGTGTTTGTTATCTCAGGTCTATTCTTTTTGAATAACCATATGGAGACTGGTTATTCTTTAAAACTGGTTGTATCTTTCTTTGAAAGTGAGTAAATAGAATCAAGTGACCCAAAATATAAGCCTCCTTGGAGCAGAAACGAAAGAAAAAAATGACAGGACACTTGTCTTTTGTGCTCATTTGTTTACTAAAATTCCATTTGCAGAAACAAAAGAGATGCAATAATTTTAAACAAAAAATATGGTGAATAGGAGAAAAAATATACAGAAATAGTATGAGGAATTTCAAATGAAGATATGCTAGGATTGTGAGACTGTTACTTGAATAATTGTAAGCTAAATGCACTTTGAAATTTTATAGATTTTTAAAAAGCTGATTAGAAAAATATTTGAGTAGAAGTTTTCTTTAAAAATTGAATAAATAATGAATTATAGATATCACAGAGAAGTATGTGTACCTATGTTTATAGCAGCTAAATCTTGGGATTATCTTATATTCCTATCAACAGGTGAATGGATAAAAAAAAGTGATATGTATACACAATGGAGCACTACTCTGCCATCAAGAGAGATAAACTTGAGGCACTTGTAGGAAAAATGGATGCACTTTGAGACCTTAATATTAAGTGAAATAAATCAGACACACAAGCTTGTCCATGTGATTTTTTTGTGATCATTATGAGTCCTTGCTGTTCATATCTTTCTGTGTTGATTTATGTCACTTAACCTAATGTCTTGGTAACTGCAAATGGGTGGATTTTATATTAAATACAAAAATTTTAATAAGTAAGAGGAGAGAGAAAAAAGAGAAAGTATTTAAATTCCATGTATGTTTCCATTATTGGTCTCTGATTTTGCTCTCCTGTGGTGTGAGAACTTACTTTGCAGTACTTATATTTATTTGGGTATACTAAGGTCTTTATTGCTTATTTATTTATAAAGTGTTTTTTTAAAAAGACAATCCCATAATAGGAAAATCTATGAAGAAAGGGAGTATGTCCGTGGGTACCTAGATTATTAGAAGATAAGAGTAAGTAGAGTATTTTGATTTGGGATAGCAAAAATGACTTAAATTTTATTGTGACTTTTTCATTTTGCTAAATCTATTGAATCTTACATTTCAAGTTTTGTAAATTATGAATTATGCTAATTTTTGATCAGTAAAGCTCTTTTATTTTTAAAAAGATTGTGGTGCTATGATTCAATACATGTATGTAAAATGTAATGGTGAAATCAGAGTGATTAGCATTTTATACCTATAAATATTACTTCTCTGTGTTGGAAACTTAAAAATCTCCTTTAGTTATTTACACATGCGTGATTAACTGTTGAAAATAGTTACCCATATTGGGGTATATAAAGTTAAAATAACTTGCCTTTCCCAACTGTATTTTGGTACATGGAATCTACTCTTAACCATTCCTCTCCTTCATACCATTCCTATCTGCTACTGAACTGGATTCTAATCTGTATTTCTTTGTGATCAATGTGAGTCCATGATGTTTTTGCCTTTCTCTGTTTGGCTTATTTCACTTAACCTAATATACTTCATGTCCATCCTGTGAAGCTACAAATGGGAGGATCTCATCCACTTTTACAGCTGGATAATAATTTAATAATTTACACATATGTGTACATTCATCCATTGTTAGAAATCTTGATAAGTTCACATATTGTCTACTCTGAATGTTGCTGCAATAAATGTAGACTTCCAGCCACCTCTTTGGTATAATTATTTCACTTTCTCCCAGTATATATCCAGAAATGGGATTTATATATCATATAATAATTCCATTTTTAGTTTCTTGAGGAATATATATATATATATATATATATATATATATATAGCATTTTTCCATAATGAATGTACTACTTAACATTCTCACCAACATTATATAAAATTTTCCCCTTCTCATAATCCTCTCTAGAACATGCCATGTCTTTTTGATAATTTCCATTTTAAATGGAGTTAGATAATATCTTACTGTGATTTTGATTTACATTTTCCTGAAGATTATGAATGTAACAGATTTTTTCAATACTTGTTGGTTATTTTTATATTTTCTTTGAGGAAATGTGTATTGTTTTGCTGTTGCATTATGTGTTTCATATATATTGTGGATATGAATCTTATATAATAGATATTTTGTAATTACTTCTCCCATTATCTGTTTTTTTAATATATTCCTTTCTTTGTTGCATAAGAGATTAGTTTCACATACTATAATTTATCTATTATTGTTTTCATTGCTTGCTTACACATTTGGAGTGCTACCTAAACTATATTTTTCTAACCAAGTGTCTTAAAGTGATTCCTTTATGTTTTCTCTTAGTAACTTTATAGTTGTGTATCTTATATTTAGAGTCTTGATCCAATTTGAGTTAATTTTACTATATGGTATGAGATAAGGGTATAGTTTCTGTCTTCTATATATGAGTATGAACTTTTTCTAGCACACCATTTATTGAAAATATTTCATCACCTTTCTCCTATTGTCTTAAAAACTTTGCTAAAAATCAGTTGGCTATAAATAAATGGATTAATTCTAGATTTTTTTGTTCTGTTCCACTTGTTACTGTATCTGTTTTTCTGCCTGAATGTTGCTCTTTTAATGACTGTAGCTTTGTAGTATATTTTGAAGTCGAGTATTACAATGCTTGCAGCATTTTTCTCCTAATAATTGAAAAGAACTGCCACAAAATCTATGTGGGAACACAAAGGCCCAAAATGGTTTTTAAACATTTTATATCACTATTATGCAAGACAGGTAGCATTGTTCATTTTGTCTAATTGAGTAAACTATAGGATTATTAATTTTTGAATTCTGAACCCTATACTTGTCTTCCTCATATGAACACAAACTCAAATCTCCCCTATATTTTCTTTTGTTCTCTTATTCACTCAAAAGTTTTGGTGATGTTCTATAGCACTATCCCAGGACATCATACTACAGCTCTTTCAGAGTGAGAACTGAATACTGTACTGTCTGTAGAGGAAGTTTTAAAATAACATTGGAAGTCAAGTCATCTGCCAAAGAAATATTAGAACTCTACAGCAGATCTCTGGAATGAGTATATGGGTAATGGTAGTATCCAATGAATAGAGGCTTGGAAGCAGTAGGGGTTTGCAGAAATACAAGAGTTACATTGCCTTTTCCCTTCATAACTGGGACAATCATACAATGGTGTGAAATCAGAGTCAAATGTCTTTTCAATTTCTCCTGTATCATTTTTTGAAAATAAACTTTTGAAAAGAAAGTTTTCGAGTTAGATAATATTACAAAGATAGGACTGAGAGTTTCCATATATTCCACACACAATTTCCTCATAAACACGTCACTGTATAGCACATTTTTCACAAATAATGAAAAGCTAGTTATATATTATGATTAAAAGTCTGTACATTTTTCAGGTTTTCTGTTTTTCCCTGCAGACTTTCATTTTTTATGTTCTACATTCCTTATCTATGATGCTAAATTTCATTTAGCTACCATTTAGGGTGCTCTAGGTTCTGACAGTATTTTGGGCTTCCCTTGTTTTCTATGCCTGTGATAGTTCTGAAGAGTACAAGGAGATACTTTGTAGAATGCCTCTCGCTTGCATTTATTGTCTAGTATAAATGACTTTCAGATAATTTTATTTTTAACATCTGCACATCCTTCTTTCTGTCTTAAATTTTCCATTTTGTAGGTAAAAAAATTCAGAACTACATCATGATGAATTTTCTCGTCTTCCAGACAACAAGGCAGGTGGGCACTGACTTAAAATAGAGAATACTGAGGTAGGCTTTTCAGGAAAATTGATTATGTTGATAGATTCTAGGCTCTCCTAGCCTCGATTTCTTGAAAATACTAATTGTGAAAATACTAATTTGTGGAGATTTTAAAATTTAATGCCTGATTTTATTTCATTTATCGCCATGGTCCCATGTATAGAAATAGTGCAAATAGAAAAATTATTAGCATGAAACCTGTTTTGAATATTTCTTTGGTATATTAGCTGACAGTTTCAGTGTTGTGCTTTTAAAAACACAATTTACTTTTTGTTTTTTACTTTCTTTCTTTTGGGTCTTACGTATGCATTTGTATTTTATTCTGTCACTAATGAAGGAGACAGAGGTTAGTTGAAAACACAGGACGTGTCATAATATTCATCTAAAGGGAATCATAGCTCACAAGTTGCACTATTGCATAAACTTGAAAAAGAGTTGCATATTATGGGTCTGAAATCTTCAGATACTGAAAAACGTGAAGGTTTAAATACTGTAATGTCACATTCTTACCCTCTTACGATGTATCTTGTCAGTAACCTCTGAGGAATGTATCTTTAGTCCTTTGGGTAACACTTGCCCCCCACTGTTATAATGATTGTAATGAACAGTGTCGACCTCAAAGGGACAACACATTCCCTATACTGTCAGCAAGGCCGCATAGAGCAACAGTAAAAATTAATCTTTAGTTTGATTGAGATCCTGAATAAATACCAAAAATGATGCTCCAGTTCAACTCAGTGGTTGAAATGACTGGATGAAGGGACTCTTAGGGAGCCACTAGACCATGGGGTGCTATGCTTGTCAGTGATCTGCTAACACCCATAGCTGAATGAGTCAGAAAAGGTGCCAGGTTAGTGGAGATGGGTCACTGGCGTTGCTCCTCTGGAGAGTATACATCTCTCACTCTTTACCTTTGCCCTGGTGCCCAGCAGCTATGAAGTGGGTGCTGTCCTCTACCACACCCTTCCACAAAGTCGCTCTTACACTGCAGCCAGTCAACCACAGACTGAAACCACTGAGATTATATACTAAAAGAGATTCCTCTTTCTTTAAATTTCTGTTTTTGAGCATTCTATTGCAGCAATGGGAAAGCTAACCATTACAGAATTTGGTACTGAGAAGTAGGGTACGTGGTTCGATTTTGCACGGCAATATAGTTTAGAAATCTATGCAAGTAGTTTTCAGACAGAGTTTGGCAAACCTTTTGAGAAGTAGTCCAAAATACCTGCTGGGAAGGTCTGGCTGGAGTTCGGATATTAGAATACATACAGGAATATGGAAAGTAAAGTCCAGGATCATGAGATTTCATATTTAAAGGAGGACTCTGGGGAGATTATTCTAGTGGCCATCCATGTTTCTCTATGGCAAGGTTGGTAAAATTTCCTTTTTCCTGAGATGCTATAGAAACTTGAGTTTAAGGGGTATGGACTAAATGACCTGTCAGATGAAATTTCAAGGCAAGCCAGCATACAGGATGTGGCATAGACACTGCTGGCTTTTAAAAATCGGATTTGTAATTAAAATCAGAACTCAAAAAAGAGCACAAAGGTTTTAAAAACTGAAAGTTTGGCTCCAAAAGAACCACAGGTAATTTTGGATGGAGCTGCTGGAGCTGCTTGATTTCAAAAGAAATCATGGAAAACCAGGCGATGTGTGGCTGAGAGGGAGGGGCCTGCGTTGAGCTGTGGGAATTTAGGCAAAGTTTCCTCGGAAAACCCAGGAAGTTAGAGATGTCAGATACGTGGAAAGTCTGCCAAGGTAAACCACACACAGTAAGCGGAACCAACACAAGGAAGCGGACACGTAGGATGCAACCAGCAAGCGTACAGGGAAGGGGCCCCTTAACGCTGTGCAACTCACCTTCCCGCTGCATGCCAGGATGCCAGACATGCAGCTCTAGGACTTAAATGTTGTCCTGCTGTGTATTGGTCTTGCTTTTGTGCAATTCTTTTCTATCCTCCTGTTTTCCCCTTTGTGAATGATAGTGTTTATCCACTGGCATTGTGTGAGCTGTTATAACCAACACTTTAATAATTATTTTGATAGGTAGTAGCTAAGAGCTAAGAATCTGCTTTTAGTTGGTCTTTTGAGCAATGCTGGGACTATTGAGATCTTGGGTACCTTTTCCATTGTATACAGATAGTTACATCAGATTAGGCAGAATAGTAACCATGCTATTACATACAATTACAGAATGCATAATTGTCAAATTAGGCGTCAAATTCACAAGCCCTGACCTTCTGAGGTAAATCTTAATTTCGAGTCCGTTGACTAAGAGACTGATAGGTGATTGGATCATGAAGGAGCATTGTCACTGGTGGATTAATCCACTAGTGTCCTTGCTGAATGTGCTTTTAGAAGGGGTTCACAGGTGCAGAACTGGGTCGTCCCTTTGAGCACATGTCTCTCAGTGCGCTCTTTCTCTGTGTCTTAGTTTTCTGGATGCCAAGAAGTAAGCGACTTTTTTTTTCTAGCAAACTCTTTCATCAGGATGTTGGAACTAGTCATTCATAGACTAAAATCCCTGAACTCATAAGCTAAAATATGTTTTTCCTTCTCTAAACAGCAGGTTTGAGGTATTTTTTCCAGTGATGGGAAAGCAGACCAGCATATCTTGATGAGCACATCATTGTACTATTTAACTCATGTTTTCTGATATGTATAATCACGCATAAATACAATCCTAGAATTTCTAGGTATAAATACTTCAAAATGAAGTAAAATTTTAATATATTATAATATCTCAATAAGGACAAAATTCATTTGCAGAGTAATGCAGGATAAAACACACTGTGGGCACGTTTATTTTAATGTGTATATTATCTGCTGGAGTCCTGGTCACAAAATTCAGAGGACTAGTCAAAGCCAAATCACTGTCTACGCTTTTCTAGATAATTACTTTTTGAAACTTCATGAAAAAAATCCATCAAAACTAAGAATTTCTATTCAGTTATGATTTTTAAAAAGCAAATACTTCTAAAGTAATATATATTTTTCTAGTATTTAACACATAATTGTATCAAACATTTGTAGAATTTACTAATTTGGAGTCATAAGTATGTGTATATATTCAATAAAATACAATTGAACTTAAGTTATGCTGACACACTAAAAATAAAGATTAATGTTTCTCAATTTTATACATATAACATGTATTATGTCCTATAACAGTGAGAGTGTGAGTGTTTAAATTTTGTGACAGTATTTTCTTAGAGATGTAACATTATTTTTATAACATGCAAGCATACATTTCTAATAGAAAGTTTAGTGTTTAGAAATTAAAAAACTAAAAAATGACACACTATATAAGTTTAATATAATTCTTGCAAGGCTTAACAACTGTAGAAGCAGCAAAGTCATCATTTGCTCTACCAATAAACCAAACATTCATTTAAGAAATGAATAAAACAGTTTTTTTTTAAGAAGAAAACCTGGGATGACTTATTACCAAAGTAGTTTGAGGGTCTTAGTGCTAGAGTTAATACATTAAATGATTATGAGAAGCGCCATTTTCAATCAAGACTTTTCATTCAATTATATTTCATGTGTGTTTAGTGAATTATAAAAATAATTAAATTATCTATTCAAAATATGGCTAGGCTAAAATCAATCATAGCAGTGGGATAGCAAATGACAATAAATAGGAATTAAATCACACTAAGACTTAATTGGGCTCACTCCAGGGGTTAGATATACATATCTACAGGAAATATATTAATATTTGTTCACAATAGTTTCAACAGGGCTGAAAATTTTGACTTTTGAAAGCAAACCATTTTTTAATCCAAATTACTGAAATAATTAACTAAAGCAAGTTTTGATACAATTGAGGGAAATTTGCAATAATAAAGTTTTTTGGTGTTTGAAATACCCCCGTAGGAACTCCAGGTTAATTTTGGCTGTTTTTAACTGGGTAACTCTTGTAAAAGGCTTTTAAGAAAAAGTAAGTTAGTCTTATAAATACTTCCTGATTACTTGTGCCAATATGAATAATCAAAGATATGATTCTGTGTGTTTGCATGAGAGGGTGGGAGGAACAAGGGAGGCCAGAGACATCAGAGAGACAGAGACAAAGATATTATCACAGCCTTGCAAAAATTAAGGCAATGACTTTAAATTTCTCACTATTAATCAACTTTGATTATATTGTATTTAACTGCCCTAAAAATTGATGAAAATTGATTAATATTTAAAATTTTCAATATTTCATCTTGCTTTTGACAAAACCAGAATAATGCTACATTTTTAATTATAAATCCTATTACTAGCATTTAAAAATTTGCCTAAAATAGGAAGATATGCTGATATACTCCATAGCACAGTCTACTTCATACACTGCCTTCTTACAAGGAAATGGGTAATTATCTTAACATCATTTTAGTATTTTTCTGTCCTATTTCATGTTGGTTCCCTTGGGTCTAAAAAGCAAATAATTTAGTAGAGTTACACCTCATCATCTGTACCAAAACGACAGTTCTTTGAATCCTAGCTACAGAGTTGGGCATAGACATCTGTGAATTCAGTGTTGGATTTTCTCATTAGAAAATATTTGTGGAGAGTCAGGATCACAATCTACTGAGTTAAATTCCATTCCTGAGTAAATATGAATTATGGATAAAAAACCATTAGCCTTGTACAAAAAATATTCAGTTCTGTTTTTCTCTACTAAAATATTTGCTGGGTCATGCCACTGATTGAAATTGATATAAAAACATCTTAGGAAATTTATTCAATGATTTTCTTTCTTGTGTTAGTTAAATATCAAAAGACTGTGCAATTTTAATTTGTCATAGGCACTTGTGAACAGTGAAGGGTAATTTGAAGAAAGTCAATCTAAAATGGATGCAGAATAAGGTAAATAAACTGTTTCCCAAGCAATATATTTATAGGATCTTGACATAGTTTTCTGAAAGCTTTTAACATCATTATATTTGTGATTTGAAATGGGCAATGAAAATTATCTAGGAAAGCCTTCTATTCAGAGTAAAGTTTCCATATGAATTCTGTGTTATGATTTCCATTGTTCATATTTTCACATGGCAAATAACTATTAATATAACTTTCAAAAGTATATGATGAAAAATAAAATTCTGCAAGTGATGGACTGTGTAAGTTTTTGAAATATTGATACAGAAACATCTGCATGTGCAGGTGCCTTCTAACAAGATAAGCTCATCCACGTTTTCAAATGTTATCCACGCCCTACTTCCTCTAGAAGTCCATGCTAACTACGATTTATCCCTGCCTGCTTTCAAACTTCTTCTGGTCATCTACATATATGCACAAGCCCAAATTTATCTAAGTAATGTCTCTCTGATTTTGCTAAATCCCCTGTATACTAAATCATCTTTTAACTATCTAACATTCTTTAAATCTGGATTTTCTTTTAAATGCCACTTAATTTCACCTGTTTGGGCCACACAAAATTGTATGTAATTTCTTGTGGTATTTGAAAATTTTCACAGTCCCTTTTAAAATTGAAATTCCATACCTTTGATTTTATTACACTGTGTAACAGTCCATCTTTTACTTATTGACCCATTGATTTTGGTATGACTTTTTTAATCTACCATTAAAGGAAATGCATACTTCTTTTCTGACATACTTCTCTCTCCAGTTGAAATGGTTTTTGCAATTTTAGTCCTGTTGGCCTACTGGTTTAATAGTGTCTGTGATCAAGGGCAAAACCGCTTCATGGATTTATTCAGCTATATATTTCTTTCAGTGAGTAAATATGTGTTATGTGTTTTTCATAAGTCAGATAGTCTGGGACAGTAGCTTGGGTTTCAACAATGAGGAAACCACATTGTCTACAGCATAGACATTTGTACATTTGAGTAACAGAACTGTCTTACAAACAATATTTTGCAGTGTGAGACTGCTCAAAGGAGAAATATGGGGCAAATTACCTTGAGAACAAAACTTAGTGAGTATTCTTAGTTTAGGCCACCATAACAAAATTATGTGAAGTGAATGGTTTAAATGACAAAAATTTATTTCATCATAGTTCTGCAGGCTGGGAAGTCCAAGATCAAGGTTTCAGTTCCCAGAAAGGGCTTTCTTCCTGGTGAGCAGCTATGTTTCCCTACACTCTCCCACGGACTTTTCTCAATGCACAGTCATAGAGGAGAAAGTCATAGCTACCTGTTGTTTCTTCTTATCAGGGTCTTAACCTATCATAAAAGCTCCACCCTCATGACCTCATCTAATTTCAATTGTCAATGTATTAGAGATTAGGTCTTCTATGTGAAATTTTGAGAATACATAAATTTTCTGTTCTTACTGGCCCCTGAAAAAAATGCATTTGGATAATATTTAAAAGTGAACAGGTAAGGAAAGTAACGGTGGAAAATCAGAGGAAAATATTTTTATGAAAGCTTTAAGTTAGGACATTATGGAGTATTTATTTACTTAAAATAAGTCAAGAGATGTTAAAGCTTGGCAGACAAGATAGACATGGGGTAGCACAAGACAGAAAAAAGAGAGACAGGACTCAGATCTTAAGGGACTATATTAAGACAATTTTATAAGTTTAGACTTGCTGCTAAAGACAAAAGTATTAGTCATGAGCTTTAACAAGGGAGCAGTATAGTCTTTTTTGCATCTTTTACTAAGCTAATGTAAAAGAATTTTAATGTATGTAAGCAATTATTATAGGATAGCAAAAAAAGATTTATGTTTTGCACATGTAGAGTGATAACTGAGACAGAAACAACTAGAAAAAAAATGAGAAATACTCAGAGCCCAGTAATCAATTGACTAATGGCTAGGAAGGTGATAAAGATAAATATTATCTTCAGTATGACATCCCTATTCCTGGTTTAAGCATCGCCTGGTGTGTTACCACCAAATAAATTTTGAAGGGACTTGGAAATGAAGTCTTTTTCTGAATATATTTTTCTAGCTTGGTAAGAATGTTGCTGTATTTTTCTTGGGCAACTATTACTGAACGTTACTAAAAATTATCTCCCCGATTATGTCTGGTTTGAGCTATAGGACACAATAATTCAATCAAATGCAAGTCCAGGAGGTGATGTGAAAGTATTTGTAGATATTGGTAACATCAATCATCAGTTTTCCTTAAGTGAAGGAGATTATCTAGACAACAAGCCTCACAGATATTCAAAAAAAAAAAAATAGGCCTCACCAACAATCAGGAAAAATGAGTTGTTTCTGACAAAGGAAAAAAATCTGCTAGAAGTGTTTTCTCTTCTCACATGACTGAGAGATTTTCCATTCTGGCAGACTGTTCTGTGGGTTATAGGTTTGAGGCTTATAAGGACCAGTGATCACATGAAGCAATTCATCAAAGTAAATATCTCTCCTTCTGTCTCTGTATACCTACAGACACATGCATATGTGTACAAACGTGAGTATACACACACACACACACACACACTTGAATAGTTCTTTTTTTCTGGAGAACTCTGACTGGTACACATCTCTTTCTCTCAACTCTGTCCAACACAGATGCTTCTTGACTTGTGCTGAAGTTTCATCTCAGTTAAGTCCATCATAAGTGAAAGATGGTGAAAGTCAAAGTTGTATTTAGTATTCCTGACTTAAACACCATAGCTTAGCCAAATTTAAGTAAAGGTCACTGTTTACCTGTGTTTTTCCATGATTGACTAGGAACTGCCATTCCAATCTTTGTGACAGTATTGTACTGCATATTACTAGCTTAGGAAAGACTGAGATTCAAAATTCCAAGTGCAAGTTCTACTCAGTGTATGTTATTTGGACATGATAGTAGGATGAAGATTCTAAAGTCCACTCATCATAAATTGAGAAGCGTCTATATTTTGAACTCTAATTAGACTTCTGATATATTGATCATATCTTCTTCCATCTAATTACAGAATACCTTTCATATTCTATTGTCTTTCTTTCCTAGTTCAAATTTCATATTAATTTAATACAATAACTTTCTTGCATATATCTGTTTCCTTGGCTGTATTAACTTATTTACACTGGCACATAAAACTTAATTCATTGTTTGAACCTAACATAGCACAAACTCTGCATGAGGCACGAACAGGACACAGTGGTTTACATCAAGTTAAATTCATTACTGAAAGGCTCATGTAGTCACTTACTGCTTCTTGTGCATCCATACCTCCAACACTTTAACAGTTTATACACGGTGCTTCCTCTTCAAATCTCTACCATCCCTCTTCAGCTTCTTTCATTTAACCATCCTGCTTCCTACTTCACAGGGAAAAGATAAATAATCAGAAAATAGTTCTTATACCTTAGTAGTCATTGTCCTTCTGTGAGCTGGTGACTCCAAACCCAGACTGCTGCAACTATTACCAAGTAATTGCTCATCAGTGCGCACCTCTCTAGATACTTACCCCGGGTCACAAGAATTGTCTTTTCCGGAAGTGCTTGTGAGATTACATTAAACTTCTCCCCCATTGGCAAATGGCTACTATTCAATGCCTCACTGACACAGGACAGTGGATCATGAATTACTCCTCTTCTTTCCTCATGTGATTCCTTAGAGTACTCACTGGGTAAGTACTTGTATGAGAATCCCCTTTGTAGTCTGTGCTTCAAGGAATCCTAATCCATGAAACAGTTTAGCATCATGAAGTACCCGTATCTACACACATAAGACTCTGGTTTTCATCTTGGTACTATAGAGCAACTGACTCTATATTTTTATCTCCTATCTCTAGATAGTCATGATAATGCTGTCAGTTTTTATCCTTTTGCACATGTTCAGAGTTATATTTCTTTTTCCCCCTCCTGTGCTTCACCACTTTCATTAATATTCAAGCATCTTTCCATTTCTCCTATGCTAAATTATTTTTCTTTTTCGTATCCTATCTCTCTCACTCACTGTTAACCTACTTATTTGCTTCTCCTTTCAGTACCTCTTAAAACTGTCATCTGTTTCTGATGTCTGCAGCTTTTCACTTCTAATTCTCTTGAACTTTATCCAAGCTGACTTTGTTACCACTCTTCCACCAAAAGTGGTTAAATTCACTACTGATTTTCCAGTTTATAAACTCTGAAGTCTGTTTAATGATATATCATCTGTATGCAGAATTTGATAGCTGAGACTTATCTTCTCTTTAATGCTTTTTAAAAATTAAACTAGGGTACATTTCTTGGGGTTTCAATGTGCTCTGTAATTGCTGCATTTTAATTTCTTTTGTTGGTCCCTCTTGTTCCCAATCTCTTAATGCTATGGATCTCAGAGCTCAGCGTTATTTTTTTCCCTCTGTACTTACTCTCTTGAATAACACTATTTTGAAAACCACCAAAATTACCTTTCCTGCTCATATCTCTTTCCTGAGCTCCAGACTCTCTTTCTCCTCTCACTCATCAATCTACATTCTGTATCTATTTAAATATTCCACCGTTTATCAGAGTTAATTGCCAGTTAAAAAATCTCCAAAATAGTTAAATTTATTTTCACCGATTCTGCATATCCATTATGGACTAAACCAGGACAGCGTTCCACATTTCTTTCACTCCATGATGTAAGCCCACAGAAGAGCCAGTATGTAGGATATCGCTGCTTTTGTTGCAGATGGAATTATGTTGGGAGAAATGATTGCTGATTTGCAATCATCTGCCAACTAGCTATAAAACTTCTGCTTAGAATTCATTGGTCAAAACATGCCACATGACCAGTCACTGAAATAGATGAATTCACTAAAATAGAAATAAAGAAAACATTCAGTGAGTTTATACTTTAGCTATGTTTCATAATAGAGAAAAAAATCATGTAGGTTTTTTTAACAGTCTAATAAAGAAGATTGAACTTTACATGGAAACAATGTTTAGACCTGACAATTACATGTAATGCTTTAATACATTTAAAAACATATGACAGTAAGGCCAGGAACTTAGCTGAGAAGTGTAAGCACCTGCCTGGCAAGCTTGAGGTCGTGAGTTCGGTACCAAAAATAAAGCAAAACCAAACCAAAAACATTTATGATCTTCTTATAATCTACTTACATTATCTGAACAAAATGCAATTAGGTCTTAATGATATAATATTTCAAAATTATGGATTGCCATTAAGAATTAATCTAGTAAACTCATTTTCAATAAGTAAATATGATAAAAATACATATCATTTACACATTAAAGCTATAATATGTAATATAAACTATGAGAGAATTTGGCATTATTTTCAAACTTTACTAAATTCTAAAGACTTGGCCAAATATATTCAAAGAAATAATTATAATGGTTAATGTCCATACAATTCTTAACACACAAATGAATAAAGATACAAATAGTATTTTGGAAAACTAGTAGGATTCACTAAAGAAGTATGAAAAATAAATGAATTTATGAACAAAAATGCCTTAAAAACAGAACAAAGAGATACAAGATAATAAACAAAATACAGATAAAAAATGTCCATTTTCTCTGCAAGCATTGTCTAAATCACAAATTTCAGTATTTCAGGTATTCTTTCTTCTCTTCTTGCTGTTTTTCACCAACTTCAATAATTTAAAATTCACAGAAACATAAAAAAAAAAGAAAAGAGCTTTGAGAATGACACTCTTACCTGACATTCCTCCATCCATTAAATCATAGTGAAAATTGAACTTAGAAATCATGTAATGATAGTATCTGTGTTTAATTATTTGTTTATAAGCAACATACACAAAGCAAAGTAAGCAACAATAAATGACACAAAATATTTTCATTCAGCTAGACTTCAGCTCTGGACATTGTTTTTATAATCTAGACATGAGAAGAAGGGGAAAGAGGAGGACTACACAGTTGAGCTAACTGAATATGAGTACTAAAAAAATCCCCTTAAAATCTCCACCAGTATCTTCCCTGTAATACTGCAGTCTGCATTGGAGTCACATGACTGTATCCAGTTGTAAAAAAAATCCAGGAAGTTTATTATTTTTAATATTGCTGCAAAGAACAAATTAAGAGTGCTTCTGTGTTTGTTTTGTAGTCAAAGAAAATAGTTAAGTGGCAGCCAGTGGTTTCAATTTTACTTCCAGAAGTTTCGTTTAATTTGTTAGACCATGTAAATCTTTTTTTTGAGACAGAATCTCACTGTGTAATTCAGGATGGCTTTGAACTTCCTATGTATTCCAAGGTGGCTTCAAATTCATGGTGACACTCTTGTCTCAACCTCTCCAGTGCTAGAATTACAGGAGTATGCCAACACAACCTGGAATTATAATTATTACAGTGTAAAGCAGAATAATAACATTATTATTTTGCTAAAGATTATAACATACAAAAACAATACACGATCCATTAAAACTATTTTAACAGTTTAAAAAGTGGTCATATGTATACTAATGATTTGAACACAAACAATTTTATATATTATTAGCTTTATGGGAATCCTAAAGATAACATAAATTTATCTTTTAATATTACAATAGAATATTTTAATGCAAAATATTATATATTATAAAATTTTTCATGGAGATGTAAAAAGTAATATTTGAACAAATTTAAGATTTTAACACAAGCATGATGAAAATACTAATATTTTATTATTGTGTGGAGGAGAGAAGGATAAAAATTTAAAAACAAAATTATTCTAAATTAACCTGGAATATGAAATCTAAAATAATGAAAAACTAATGCAAAAAATATAACACTAAGTGACTGCCAAATCTTTTAGTGAATTTTAAGATCATAATAAGCAAAGGAAATAATAGATCAATGTGAAATAATAGAATTTGAGTAAATAAAGGGAAAAAATCAGCATTAAATATTGTTTGGAAAATATTTGATCTGAGTTAAAATATATATATTTTAACATTAAATGATATTTAGCCAAGAGTGAAATTTCCAGTACAGTTGTGAATTAGTAAATAAAAATGAAAGGCATCTGTTGATTAAATGATTTATGCATTTGTTTAAAAATGTCTTCCATCTTTGAATTTACTTTTGATCATGTGCATCCCTTCCTCCATAGCACCTGTAAAATAAAGTGATTTGAAATCCCTAAACTGAACAGTGGAGATGACAGCTTCAGAATTTCTATAGGGCCACAATAAGTTTGTTGTAAGAAGTAATCAAAAGAAGGATTTTATAAAAAAGTGATTTAAAAGTCCAACTGCTCAGTGCCCAAAGATATGCAACAGGACAACAAAGATGAATGGGAAAGGGGAACTAAAATCTTTCAAAGCTCCAGGCACTGTGACCTCTGAATTTACATCATTTACATCTTATATCAGTACCTGGACTTTTGAATTCCAAAAGTTAGGATTATTGACAACCCAACATGCCCCTTCTTCTAACTGTATTGTATCCCTCTGCTGCCCTCATCTGGTAAATAGTGATTTTTTTACTTTATAGCTGATGAGATTTTACACTTGGATAGGCAGATCAGTACTTTGCATTTTAAGCAGTTTTGGAACTGTTTAGTACCCAACGTTCATGTCAATTTCTCAAAAGTGACTAAAATGATAGATTTTTAAAATAGCTTCTGAAAGAAAAATATTTACAGACAAATGAAGGTGGCAAAATGATATCTAACCAAAACATTTCTACCTCTTTATTGTGAACTGATAACATTGAAATTTTTGATGCTATTATAGTGTCTGGAAACAAATTTGACTCATCTGCATTTTCTCTTATAATATGTAGAGTGCATAAATTACTGATAGATTAGTATCTATGGTACACTGATATTTGCAAATTAAATGTACACAGACATAATTGTCATCAGGGTAGCTTACTATATGCAGAATGGACCTTGATTTATTATATTTCTGCTAGCTTTTTGGACAAGAAACCTGTTTTGGAATAAAATGAGTTAAATTTTATTGAAGAAACATACAAGGCATTTTCTTTACTTGCCATGGATTTCTTTGATTATTGATTCATGTTGACTATATTGAACGAAAAGCATAATGGAATTTGATGCTATGTCTTTGCAGCAACTGTTCAAATTCAACATTTGAATACATGTTTTTGTATTCAAATGAGAGGTTCAGATATTCAATAATACTGATAATGTCTCATAAAGACACTTCAATAGTCAAAGATAGTGGACTTAGAGGTAGCAGGATATGGAGTCTCTTTGAGACAGACAGCTCAAATGCCAAAATAGAATACCCTGGAGAGACCCAAACAGAGGGAGATGGAGTTTCTAAACCCAGGAAAAAACTGAAGGGAAAGAAACCATTCGAATATGAGGTCCCGGGGCTACCATTAGAGAAACTAAGATTGGCAAGTACTGTACTCTTGCTTAGCTACCTGAATTTGTGCCTGAGAGCAACTTGAGTGACTGAATCCACTCTGAAGTGACTGGCTTGAGTGACCCCGAGTGTGGAGTTGAACAGCCCTGAGCATGGCTCACCCAGAACTGGCCGTGCATGCGACCCACCCAGAGGCACAGTGAATTCACGCTGCAGCTGCACTGAGGTCAGAGGTTGGGGAGCCCAGTAGTTCTTGGCGACCGGCAACAACACACAGTGAGTGATGGAAATGGGACCCTCCCCCAGGAAAGGAGCAACCAACTAGATGACATATTGAAGTTGGGCAGAAAAGTCCTGGCTCTGTAAGGAAGTGGCTCCAGTTGGTTGCTCCCCTCGCAGAGCGGATTGGAGGGATCTGCTTGGACTGGGCTGGGACCCAGTGGGTCATCATGAATCAATTGGTTCCCTGAGGGCGGTGCACACTGACACAGTGAAGGCCTGCAAAGGTTGACTGACCTGGAGGGGAGGAGCCAGCGTATACTACCCTTGCTTGCACTTCACTCTCTAATAGCAGACAGCAGAGGGCAGAAGCCCCTAGGCTATGTGCGCCAGAAGAACCCTAACCAACAAGAAAAGGGGCTGAGAATTACACTATACACTTGTATGGAAGGAACCAAAAACATGACAAGAGGGAGAAATAAGAAAAAGCCCCCAGCCCCCAATGCTGAGAGTATTAATACAGGACAGGTAAATATAAAAGAGATTGAGAGCAGCAAACATGCAATATCAAAAACAGCGTCAGTGGACATAAAGAGATATCTTCGGGACCTCGTAAACGAGATAAAAACTGAAATATTAATTCAAGTTAAACAAGAGTTGAGTAGATTAATAAAAGAAAGGCTGGGCACCTCTCAATAAGACACAGACAGAAGAATGGAGGAACACAAAAGGAGAGAAAGGTTTAATGAAGAAAACAAGAAAAACCTAGAATTCATGAAGCAAATTCAAAGAGATTATCAGGAAACTAAAGACTCCATAGAAAACTGGCAAAACTGCTTGAAAGAAACCAAAGATAAATTTTCAAAAATTGAACACAGGCTTAAAATGTGTGATCATGAAAGGGAAGATCTCTTAAAAATAACAAGGGAGCAGGCAGTAACTGTACAAAGGCTAGAGGATGACAAGAGCATCTATAACTTAAGAATAAAGCATGTGAATGAAGAAGCAGGAGTGAAAACAGAAGAACTGCAAAGGCTATTCACAGAAATTATTAAGGAAAACTTCCCATAGAAAAAGAAATGATATGCAGACGTATGAAGCATACAGAACTCCAGCCACCTACAACCAAAACAGAGTTACACCCAGACACATAATAATCAAGATCCCAGAAATTCAATATAAGAACAGAATATTAAAAGCCATCATAGAAAAGAAACAGAGTGCCTATAAAGGAAAACCCATCAAAATCATGGCAGATTTCTCAACACAGACCATCAAGTCAAGAAGAGCTTGGAGTGAAATAATTCAAGCCCTGAAGGAGAACAAACATGAAGGTATGGACAGCTGTTTTGAAAAGAATGAGAGACACTATGACAACCATTCTTGGCTTCCTTATTGTCTGGTCTTGAAGACCTGAAACACCCTCCTCGTCCTGCTTAGATCAGTTTCATACTATGTTGTTTCATGTGAATTCCCTATATGTGACAATATGGACAACTATTTGGAAGAAAACAAGAGTCAATATGATAGAGAGTGAATATCTCCAACTTTCTAGCTTTGAAATTTATGTCTCTTGCATTGCTTTCTTGTGACCTGGTTTGTTCTGTTTTGTTGTGTTTAATTTTACCCTTTTGATATAATTGCATGTATGTTTGAGTGTGTAAGATGGATGACCATATTGCTGTGTTTGTCAGATTGTGGAGCAGAACTGTTAACAGTCTCACTGTTTGAATGTCTACTTTGCATGTTTTAATTTTGTAATTTGAGCAACTATTTCCAAAATGTCAGTGTGTAATTTGTCAAGCAATGATTTCTTAGTTTTTTTTCTTTCTTTCTTTTTTTCTTTTCCTTTTTTCCTTAGAATTCTTGTTGCTACCCTTTATTCTGTTTTGTTTGTTTGTTTTTTCTCTCTTTAGATAAAATTTTAAAAAAAAGACACTTTAAGAAAATAAGGCCTGAGAGATTAAAATGCATAAATATTTGTCTAAACATCCTATATATTATACTTCATCAAAATGTCATTAACTTCTCCATTATTTCCGGTTACATACTTTGCTACAGGTGGCAAAAGTTTCAAACATTCTCAGCTTCAGTATGCTATCTGCAGTGTATCTGAGAATGAATTTATTCTTACAGCTTCAGCATTAATAGATTGCAAAATTTACATCCAAAATACTTTGCAAGGATGTAAACAAATGAATTTTTTGCTTCTGAAAGCCAATGGAATGTTACATGCTTTTCATAATTCCATCCTATCAAATGACTGTATCTATTTTCACATAGTCATACACAATAAGAATAAGTAGGCAAATCGTAGTTGTGGTACTGAGAGATCCAAATTTCTAATACAGGAAAAAATGCCTGATTTGTCAATGAACTAGGGGAGAGATACCGGGAAACTTTTCCCAGATGTGTAAGCATGGGAGGGATGGAATTTGAGAATCCGGTAGTAATTATATTTGTTTCAAAAAGTGAGGAAAGGAAGACAATTAGGTGACTAAGCCTTGCGCATCATCGTGTAGAATAGTTGGTACGTCCAGTAAGGTGAGCTGCCGCACTGAGAGCCACAATGCAGGTGGGAGACCGTGTTGAAAATGACTAAGGTAGTCACACTGAGAGGAAAAGTGCAAAGCAGGTGAAAGGCAGAGGAAGGGTTAGAAAGCGGAGGAAAAATTATAGACAAGCACAACTCTGACTAAACATTTTCATACAGGCTATTCATCAGATGATTGTAAGCTAAAAGGCCAAGAAGGCAGTTTTGGGATTTTGTTACCTCACTTAATCTGGCTTTTAAAATATCCTCCTCAGAGCTACCTAGGAAACAGCATATATTCTAATAATTTTGAAATCTCGAGCATACCAAAAAGTACATCTTCTCTATTTTTCTTTGTTTTGCTTATGCTCTCTGGGATTATATCTGCATGTACACACTTTCTTTCATCTGAAAAATTTTGGAGCTAATGAGATAAACTATCTGTTATCCAAGCATGCAATGTATAGTGGAGACACGTCGTGTGCTAAATGATACGATGTGTGTGGAAACACCTGTGCAGGAACAGAGGGAATGGAAGGTCTGCAGAAACTGCTGGCACATAGCAATCCTGAAATTCAGATAGCTGTATTGATTAGTCTTTTTGAGAAGCTTTCTTGGGTTTATACTTCTAGCTCCTGACACTTGTTTCTGACTGTGAGTCACTCTTCCTTTTCATTACAAATGTCTCGCTGTTCATAACGGTGTAACTTTCCAGCCTGTTTTTGTGCATGGAAATTTGGAGTCCAAACAGCTTCGTTCACTTTGAGTCACATTTGTCATATTTATTTCAACATGATGGTACTTCTTCCATTAAAATTCTCTTGGAAACAATGCAGATGTCTTTTTTTTTAAAATCACATTGAGAATTATTTCACTGCACAAGAGACATGGTCTTCACTTTCTTTGACATAGCATAACTGAGAGTTAGGATGAAATGGGGCAGCATCTTACAGTTTTTAGATTTTTGGTTTTTTCAGAAGAAGTCTATTGGTTGGACCATTATCAAACTTCAATAGTTTAATATGGAGTTCAGTGTTTAGTAAACAGTGGCCCATGGGCTAAATGTGTTCCTAAACCTGTCTTTTGAAAATAAAATTTGTTAAAATAAAGCAACATCTGTTAATTCTTGTATCTTTGATAGCTGTTTCCCTATGAAATGGTAGAGTTGAGTTTTGCTGCAAAAATCACACGTCCAACGTAGTCTATAAATTATTTCTAATCTGGTGTTTGTAAGAAAAGTGTTGACCCCTGGTCTGGCTGTGATGCTCTATAAAAAAACTATTTTAAATATTTCCAATGTTACAGTAAAGAGTTTACAGTCTTCCCCATGATATGAACTTCATTTTGTGTATTTATTTGTTAGCCACATTCCATATTTTATTTTAACAAAGATGTTATTTTCAATGTTAATTTTTTGTCAGATGGAAAAATTTTAGTGAAAGAATAGTTTTATTTTTTAGTTTAGTAAATTCTGTCTGCTACAGAGGTTGGTTGAATTATTCCTATATTAATCACTTTTCCATCACTAGGACAAAATGCCAGTATTCAAAAGGTAAAGGAGGAGATTTTTTTTATATGAAAGCAATCCATGGTTGATTGGCTCAGAGACAGAAATGGTATGGTGAGAAGGACTGGTGAAGAAAACTGCTCAGCCTGTGGCAGTTAGGATTCAGAAAAGGACAGGCAGATCTAGGGACAGAAATATGCATTTCTAGGTCATGCTCCCAGTGACCCACCTCCAACCATGTCTTACCTCCTACCATCACACTCAAGTACCAATCTATAAACAAATCCACTGATGACTACCATGGTTCCGTAATATAGTGATCTTCAAAGCACTTGAGACTTCAGAGGGACTTCTTTTAGATCTAGATCATTACACTCTGTTCCTGGTGCTTAAAAACTCAGTTGACTTTATTATGAAAAATGCATTTATCAGTCCCTAAGACCTGAAAAATCGTTACAGATTCAGATTGCGAAAAAGTTCAAGTCTAAAATCTTTTTTTGAGGGGGTACTAGGGATTGAACACATGACCTTGCCCTTGCCAGGAAAACACTTACACCACTGAGCTAAATCCCCAGCCGCTAAAGTCTTTTATGAGACTCAAAGTAAAGTCTTAGCTTGAGTCCCTATAAAAATGAAAGAGAAAATTAAATGCTTCCAACATCCAATGCTGCAGAGTAAACATTCCCATTCCAAAAAGTGAAAAATGGGGAGATAGAAAGGATTTAGACCAAAGCAAGACCAAATCTCCACTGGAAAAATTTAAATTCCTTTAGCTTCCTGCTCAGCATCTGAGGCAGTTTGTGGTGAGACGTGAGCTTCAAAGGGCTTAGCAACCTCACCTTTATGACTCTGCTGTTTGCAGCACACGAGGCCTCTCACTTAGACTCTGTTCATTGCCTTTTTTTCATTCTGGCAGATGCTTCATATTTCTGGAATCTCAAACTTCCTGAGGTCTCCACTTTATTTTTCACTTAATTCTCATAGCTTCACACCCTGCTCTCTCATGGGCACACTGACTGACTTCTTAGGCTCTCTCTTAAAATTAGGGTAGAGACTCCACTGACTCCACAATTTCTTGTGTTGTGCATGTCAAGAAAATAGCACCACACCAGGGATGTAGCTCAGAGGCAGAAGCACCTGCCTGGCAAGTGCAAGGTCCTGAGTTTGATTCCCTGTACAAGAAAAAACAAAAACAAAACCCCAAACCAAAATCAAACAAAAAACCAACCCCCTGAAACCAACCAACCAACCAACCAAACCCCCCAAAACAGCACCACATAGATGATGCCAATGCCCCTCCCAGTCCAAGTTGCAGCACAGATTCCCTGCAGCATAGCTGTACTGGTTCCTGTATACCTGAATAGCTGAGCAATCAACCGGGCAGAGTTAGACCAAGAGAGAAGCCACGTGTGCTGAGGAATCAGCTCCACTGTAAGACCTCTTAGAGCATGAGGTCCAGTGGCTCTCTTTTCAAATACAAGGTTTAAACCTTTTCACTTTTGAGACTGTTATGGTTGGAGTCTGGTCAATTTCTGAGGTGCTATGAATCCATCTTCATTATTGTCCTAATACAGAATATTTGGCTTCTTCATAATGTTATTTTTTTCAGCAACCATGCTATCATTGCTGGTATCTAGAACTCTCTGAAGTCTTACGCACTTGGGTGAGACTTTTGGATGTGGCTGGATTTAGGATGTATGAACAGGGATTCAGAGTGTGTGATACCTGAATTAGTTTCCTGACTGGTGTAGAAGAGCATTGGGTGTAGATAATGGAAGGCCCACCCCAGGTGTGGCTTGAAGCCCAGATGGGCTAAAAAGGAAAGGGTGGTGCTGCTTGCTGCTTTCTGCCTGCTCTGCCATGGTCTGTTTTTCCTCTGTAATTCCTCTCTGCCTTGCTGTCCTGCCTTGGAGCTAGCATATTATGTGCTGAAACCTCTACAAACTGTGAGCTGAAATAAACCTTTCTTTCTTTAATTTTTTGGGTGTTGATTATTTTGTCCCAGCAACCAGAAAGTATCTAAGAAAGATTTTGATACCAGAAAAGAGAAGTCATTGCTGTGATGCTACTCTACCATGTGGTTCAGAAGCCTTTGGTACTAGATTTTAGGAAGAGTTTAGAAAGGTTTGGAGATGCCAACTGAACAAGCAGTGCAGTAATGTTGTAAACTGAACTTCATGGGAGGTTATGGTAAGAGCTCAGAGGACAAGAATGATGACAAATGCATCTGGTAAAGTTGAGGGGATTACAGTTGGGAACAAAGATTGCATTAGCTATTGGACTCTGACTGTGTTTGTTAATGCTTCAGCAGAAAATTTCTCACATTTTGGTCCTATCAGATACTTTGCAGGAGATTGAGATTAAGTGTAGTGGTTTAATTCAGCAGAAGAAATTGCAAGGCAGTGTAATGTTGAGGTATTGGCAACTAGCCCAGTAGAATGATTTAAAATACTTTGAGTTTGACCATAAAGAAAACTCCAGTAAAGTTCCAAATTGAGAACATGGAGTAAATGATAACTTGCTTTCTGAAATGATTTGCATTACAAAGATAAGCAAAGTAAAAGCTTGGTTTGTATGCATAATGCGTTCAACAAACATGCTTGTAATCTAAAGCACTTGTATAACAAATGAATTTAATAAAAACTCAGACAATTTGTTCCAGAACCCAAAAACATTTATATAAAATGACTATAATACTATAACAATACAAAATAAAAAACAAAATATGAAATATAAAAAAATAAACAAATTAACCTACACTTACCTTAGAAAGCCTTCATGGCTGGTGTAAGATAGGCTGGGGAAAGGAGGATTGTTGTGTAGGAGGACTTTCACTAACACTAATGCAATCACTATCTATTGGTTCAGTGTAATCTTTTTCTTTTCATACAACATTCCCAAAGGAACCTATCAAATTATGCTTGGGTTTTTTTCTGTTTTCTTATTTTTGATGATTTCACAGAAATGTGACACTGCATTGCCCTTAAACAGACTCATCACTTGCATTGCTACACCCTTGTTTGGGTGGTGTTTTTCTACAAAAATTTGCACTGTTTCTCACATTTTACATGTGGTCTTTATCTTATTTGAAACGAGGGATTCCTGAGCCTTTTAGTCCTCTTCCTCTGCAGATGAGATCTTCTAAAATCTCTTGCTGTTGGGAGATGATCACTGACAATCCGCAATGAGAGAGAGGAGACAGAGAAGCAGCATTGGTTCAGCTGTGATCATGTGACATTTAGTGTTACATATCACTCATGTTGCAAAACACCACTCATTTATCAGGTTAGGTTTTATTAGAAATGTTTGTTGATATTTTGAAACACTCACAGAACAAGTTACTCACAATCCAAGGTTTTCTGTATGTATGTGTGTGTGTGTGTGTGTGTGTGTGTGTGTGTGTGTGTGTGTATTAGTTTTTAAAGAACCTCTGTAGTGTAGAGGTTCTTTATCTGCTGGCTTCAAGGCAAAGAGGAACTACAGAGGTTTTTATACTTGCTGTACTAATTTACATTCCACCTAGTGGGGTCAAAGTATTTTTTAATTTTCACTCTTTTTAAAAAATTCTTAATGATAGGTCTTCTGACTGGTATGAGATAGACTCTGAATTATTACAGTCAGACACGAAGAGAAAAAAAGAGAAATGATGAGTAAAACATCCAAGAACTGTGAGAAACAACTAAAAATCAAAACTTACTCATTTTGTGTATGAGATAGTTTCAGAGTCTCAATTGCTGATTGAGATTAAAAGCATAGCAAATATAGACAATATACTCAATGAAGTGGTAACAGAAAGCTGTCCAAATCTTGTGTAAGATACAGAAATGGAAGGACAGGAGCCCCTTAGAACCACAAACAAGACAAGACCAGATTAAAGCCTCCCTGTATCAATTTATTGCAAAATTGTCAAGCATGCATAACTAAGAAAGATATTGTAAGCTGTGAGAGAAATGCAAAGTCAGTTATAGAGGCAAATCTATCAGAATAACTTCAGACATCTCTGTATGAATTCTGAAGGCCAGATGAACATGGAATAGTTCACTTTAAGCACTGAAAGAATAAATAAACTACAAAACTAGAATACTACATCCATGGAAGATCTGTTTCAAAATCCAAGAAAAAAAAAAAGATTTTCCAGATTGTACAAACTAAAGGCACTTATAAACATTAAGCTAGCATAGTAAAAGATATGTAAAGAAATCTTATACCCAGAAGAGGAAGAGTAGATAAGTTATTAAGAATTAGCATGGTGTGTTGGACCACTATGATCCCAGCACTGTGGAAGGCTGTGGTTGGGGGATCCAAACTTCCAGACCAATCTAGGCATCATACTGACTTAGGGAGACCTTTGTTTAAATAAAAATTTAAAAAGGACAAAGGAGATATGCACATGTATTTGTAAGTGTATCTTATATCTATCATATCTATATTAAGTGTATCATATCTATATTTCAGGGTTATGAAGGCAATGAATTCAGTATATAGTAGTATAGGAAAAAATGATACTGAAAATTTAAAAAGAACAAAACTTTAGTAAAACAATAAAATGAATAACAAGGATTAGTACATATATCTTTTTTATAGTGGCTTTGACTACAAATGGTCTTAATTTTCCAATTAAAACACAGACTTAAAACTAGATTAAAAAACAAAAATCTAACACTTTTGCATGCAAGAAATATACCTTAATACCCATGAAATATGTAGAATAAATATAAAAGGATTGAAAAATATATTAAATGCAAATTCAATCTAAATACAAGTAAAAGTAGCTTTACTCAAGACATAATTAGTTACTTGATAAAGAAGTTCATTATTTATAAAGTGAACAATTAGCCAAAAAATATAAAAACTGTAAATATGCATACACTACATATTGATGTGCCCAACTTCATAAAACAAATCTGCAAAACATAAAGGACAAATGAGACACAATCCAGTAATAGTGATTTCATTACTTTACTTTCCCCTAAAAATAAATCAATATGATAAAAATGTCAACAAAGAAATATTAGAATTAAATAATATTATAGATTAAATGATATCTTAGTTATTTTTCTCATTGTTAAGAGAAAATTCCTCACACAAGTTAAGGAAGGAAAGATTTATTGATCTCACATTTTGTAAAGGTTTTATTTAGTAATCTGCTGTCACCAAGGCAGGGTGGCACATGACATAGGGATAACCGTTCATGACAGTGGAAGATAGAAAATGCAATAAAGGGAAAGAGAGAAGATGCAAGGATTTTTTTTTTCTTCTGCTCATTATATTGTATTCAGGCCACCTTCCCAATGGGAGATATAACACTTACACCTTTAATTCCAGCATTAGACCATGAATCAAGCAAAAATTCTAGATTCAGCCACTTCTGTGAAGCCTGGCACCTATAACTGCTTGAGGTTTTGAGGGGTCATCTAGACACAAACCATAACAAATGGACTTAATAGATAGCTACAGAACATTCCATTCGACCACTATATAATGCATATTACTTTTTTTAAAAAATAATTTTATTTAAAGAGAAAACAACAAAACAAAACAAAACAAAACAGAATAAAGGGTAGCAACAATACAGTATTCCAAGGAAAAAAGGAAAAGAACAACAATAAAAAACCTAAGAAATTATTGCTTGACAAATTACATACTGACTTCTTGGAAATAGTTGTTCAATTTACAAAGTTAAAACATGTAAAGTAGACATACAAACAGTGAGACTGTTAACAGTTCTGCTCCAAGATCTGACAAAAACAGCAATATGGTCATCCATCTTACCCATGCAAATATACATGCAATTATATCAAAAGGGTAAAATTAAACACAACAAAACAGAGCAAAGAGGATCACAAGAAAGCAATGTAAGAGACAAAATTTTCAAAACTAGACAATTGGAGATATTCACTGTCATATTGACTCTTGTTTTCTTCCAAATAGTTGTCCCTATTGTCACATACAGGGAATTCACATGAAACAACCTAGTATGGAATTGATCTGAGCAGGATGAGCAGGGCATTTCAGGTCTTCAAGACCAGACATTAGGGAAGCCAAGAATGGCTGTCATAGTGTCTCTCATTCTCCTCAAAACAGCTGTCCATACCTTAATGTGTGTTGAACTTAAAC
The DNA here is from genome assembly GCA_004027295.1 of Dolichotis patagonum. Classification (NCBI taxonomy): domain Eukaryota; kingdom Metazoa; phylum Chordata; class Mammalia; order Rodentia; family Caviidae; genus Dolichotis; species Dolichotis patagonum. The sequence continues at coordinate 1,554 of PVJX010023073.1, read as the reverse complement.
AAGGCAAAGCAAACTATGATCACTTTGAACAAAAAGTGGTAGTTTTGCTGGACTTCACATCATGACATTATGGAATCAGCACTGGGTACTGTAGTGTCTCTTTTTCTTCCAAGTAGTTGTTCATTTCAACATGTGTTAAGAGAAAATTCCTCACACAAGTTAAGGAAGGAAAGATTTATTGCTCTCACATTTTATAAAGGTTTTATTTAGTAATCTGCTGTCACCAAGGCAGGGTGGCACATGATATAGGGACAACTGTTCATGACAGTGGAACTGTTAGGGAAGCCAAGAATGGCTGTTTATAAGCTGTTTATAAGTTCTACACATGCATGTGTCTCTACATGTATATTTATCATTTCTGTATTAGCAGGAAAAACAAAACAAAGCAAGATAAAGCAAACAATTCTTAGAAAAGCATGAGGCAGAAAAGTCACATAAAACCACAATACAAGGTGATCTACAATGGTTACCGTTGTGTCTCAGCAGTGTATAACAACACTGATAAAAACGAAGCATTGGAGACATTATAAGACTTCAAAAGCAAGTAATAATCAAACCAGAGTGGGTATCTTAGTGAATCTTGTCAACTTCAGTGTAGTTGCCTATACTCTTAGACTTGATGCTATCAATCATAACAGATTTGAATAAAATAAGTCAATAAAAGATAGCACTCTAACAAACCAGATTCAAATAAGATCAGTCATAATAAGACAGTATAAGTTACACAGGGATTCTGGTTAAGTTGATAAGAAATTAAGGATGATTACCATATCATGTCCTCTTATTTTTGGGATAGCTCACCTTGTCCTCAAGTCTACTGTAAGCAGACAAACTGGAACACCATGTAATCCATCCAAACAGAGTAATGAGAATAATGTAGATTTTAAATCTTGTTACCCCATTAACAATATCCTCTGCCTTCCACTTTTAGACAATTCTTCCCCTTTCACTCCCATAAGATGCACTGCTTATTTTGGGTCCCACTGCCTCCTTATATAGAGCACCTCAATGGACCCTATCTCCTGATCTACTCTGTCTCTGTTTCTCTCTGTTAGTATTTTGAGGCCCTCTATAATAGAGATTATAGCAAATCTTCTTTGCCTCATTTCTGCTATTCTATTTTTCTGCCTTTGGTAGTCTATTTTTCTCTTCCACTCCACTGTCTGCCCCATTCACTGAGGCCTGTCTGCCACTGTTCCTGAAATGCTCGTATTCTTTTTCTCTCTTTCTAAAATGTCCTTTAGTATTTTTTGTAGGGTTGGATTGGTGGTCACAAATTCTTCCAGTTCCTCTTTGTCATGGAAGCATCTTGCTTCTCCATTAATTTCTAGTAAGAGTTTTGCAGGATACATTAATCTGGGCTGGAGATTGTTCTCCTTCAGGGCTTGAATTATTTCACTCCAAGCTCTTCTTGACTTGATGGTCTGTGTTTAGAAATCTGCCATGATTTTGATGGGTTTTCCTTTATAGGCACTCTGTTTCTTTTCTCTGATGGCTTTTAATATTCTGTTCTTATATTGAATTTCTGGGATCTTGATTATTATGTGTCTGGGT
>PVJX010023072.1:0-29768 GCA_004027295.1 Dolichotis patagonum | reverse complement strand
TAAACCAGTCAAACAATGGGGTGAAATGAGTCAAAGATCTTAAATATTCAGAGGACACATGCAGAACACGGGGCCCAAAATGACCTCATAGTTCCTGAGCACTGTACACAGAACTATCAGAAAACAATATTTTTAATCCCTCCTTTGAATCTGGCACTATTTGGGGAACGACCAGAAAAGTGGTGCTATTTTCATTTCTTCATTTACATCTGGCTGGAAGTCAAGCAAGTCTTTCAATAGCGTAGTTTAAATCTGGTGCCAGGCCAAGTGAGTTATTGATAGGACAATTGTCCCAATGCCTTATTTGGATGAGGGAGAAGCCAATCCAGGAATCTGAGATGCAAAAGGTCCCTTTCCCTTATTCTGTGAGTCTGTTCACTAGCCCACTCTCACCCTGTAGAGTTTACTTTTTTTCCATCTTTAATAAATGTACACGCCTTGCTGCCTTTTCTGTGTCTTGCCCAGTTCTTTGTTCAGGACACCAAGAACATGGTAAGAATTTCCATGGGACCCTCCATCAGGTAACATTAGACATTCATTTGTTTTTTCATTTAAGTATGTATTACACATATGATATTTGCTTGTCACGATTCCAAGTGCTGAAGATAGCTAGAGCTTACATTTTAGTGGAGAGGATAGAAGTCACAAGATAAATGTGTAAAATACATTTTATTATATATACATAATTGTAAAGCTAAGAATAAAAATAAAGTAGGGGAAAAGATAGGAAGATGATGGGAGTTGCAATTTAAGGTATGTGTGTGGGTGTCAAGAAAAGCTGCATTGAAAAGAGATTTTGGCAATAGGTGTGGATGAGAGGATTCTATCAGAGAGAAAAGCAAATTCAAAGAGCCTGAGGAGGGTCTCAGCCAAGGATGAAGCAGCTGAGGCACGGTAGTAAAAGACAAAGTTAGAGGAGCTAAGGGAAGGAGTCCAGATGCCAGATTTATAAGGAAATGAGGTGATATAATGCAGATGATATGCCATGATATAATAATATAACATATGGCAGGTCTATTATGTTGCTGCAAAACAAATTGTCCCCAAATTTAAGAGCTTAAAACAGGAGACAAATTTAAGAGCATATATCAGTTTCTGAGGGGCAGAAAGTCAGTTGAGCTGGCTCAGTATCACTCACTAGGTTGCGTTAAGCTGTGCACGAGGGCTGCAGTTAGCCATCTGAAACCTTGACCCAGGCCAGAGGATCAGCTTCCCAGATCAGTAACGTGGCTGTTGACATGAACTTCTCCATGGGGCTGATCACAACATAGCAACAGCCTTTCCCCAGAGCAAATGATCATAGAAAAAGAGAGAAAGTAACCAAGAAGGACGCCACAGTGTCTTCTATAACCGAATATTGGAAGTTACATACAATTGCTTCTGCTGTATTCTTTTGGCCATACAGACAACCCCTGTTACTATGTGGGAAAAGACTATGAGTGCACAAATAAATAAAGAGATATGGATCATTGGGGATCATCTTAAAGGCCAGCTTTTGCAGAGTTTCCTCAAACTCACCATCTCTTCAACAAGTATATGGCTCTTAATGTGTCTGGGAAGAGGCCTGAACATAACACAGAGAAGGGGAGCTTCACAAAGCAGCTTCACAAAGGAGCCTGTGGGTCCTTGTGTCAATTTCAAATGAGCGCACTCCTTTCTTCAAAGCCCTGCTTCCTCTAGGCTTGGCCTCATTATTTCATTCATCCAATTAACTCAACTCAGAATAATCTTAGTTAAACCTGCAAAAAAAAAAAATCACTTTGAAGCAAACTGTAGAATTTTGAAGGCAGGTTGCTACTCCTGTGGGTAATTTAACCTTGAGATGACACCAGAGTTTTACAAAAGAAAGTAGATCCATCCATCTCTCAAGTTTCCCTGCGTTCCTTCTTGGGGAAGAGAGGGAAGCTTCTTAGTCAAGAAAGATAACTGATGGGAGGGAGCACAGCATTTGCTACAACCCTGAGGGGCAGTATTGGTTTGTTCAGAATAAAGACATGGCACAGATGTCCTCCTCCTCAACCCTAGCTAGCCTGGGCCTCGCCCTGCAGCCAGAGCAGGGCCAGTTTCCTTAGCTGGGCAGCAGATGGCATCGCAGCCTCAGGAGCGAGCTGCTGAGGCTGCTGGCAAGAGCGGTGGCACTGTGAGGAACTCACGCTGCTGGCTTGGCATCTGGGGGCTCCTGGGGCGGTGCCTGCATCTCCTCAGCTTTCAAGGAAGTTTCTGCTCTGTGCCTGCAAATTAAAATAGTGTCAGGCCAGTGTCTCAGAGAGCATAGACCCCCATCGGGAAACATATGGTGCACAGAGAGTTTTCTGTGTTCTTTTCTGAGAAAGATGAGATTTAGTGGCTGCTGTTCCCAGTGAGACTGTTTTTCCTTCACAGGCTGGGAGGAGTTTTTATGGAGTATATCCTGGGTTAGGGGCCAGCAGGTTTCTGGCAGAAGCCTCCTGGGGTGGCCAGATGGGAACAGTGACAACTTGAGGGATCAGCGGGCCTAGAAAGCATCTAGGGAATTCTAAGGATTCAAAACTGAATCCCCTTTTCTTCTGCAGGGACACAAATGAAGAGCCATACCCTAGAGCCCCTCAGCTGTGATATACACAGGACTCAGCGGCAAGGCAGGCCTCATGTCTGTAACTCATCTCCTTCCATTTCCTAGGTTTCTGATTCTTTCCTCCCTGCCCTTCCTCTTTTACTTCATTCCATTTTTCTCCCCCTCCCTCCTTCCCTCTTTGGATCCATTTCTTTCCTCTGGTCTAGTGCAAAGAAGAAAGCTGTTTATCAAACAGCCTGAGCAAAGTGGCTATGAGCACTGAGCTGCAACACCATTGCTGGTCTCTGAGGACTCAGACCCTCTCCACTCAACTATTTCTTCCCAGTTTCCTCCCTCTTGGCTGCTTCCTGAGGGCCCATCCATAGGGGACCTGGACAAAGGGTGGTCTAGAGCTCACCAAAACATTGTATCTACCTCTTCCATGGCAGGTGATCCTTGTCTTTCTAGCTCCAGATAGGAAAGACCCTTTTGTAGTCCTGCCCTAGTAGGACAAAGATGCAGTAAACTCCCTGTTTGCTGAGTACCTATTATGTCAATGAAATGTGAATTCAAGGCCAGGTCTTGTATCTTGTTCACTGTTGCATCTGCAGGATCTAGTACAGAGTAGACATTCAATTAATAATTATTAAAAACTGAGTAGATGGAAGAATGGGTGCTGAGCTCTGTGTTAAGTGCCAGGAATACAAATTTTCTTTTCTTTTTTCTTTTGCTCTTTTCTTTTTGAGACAGGGTTTCATTATGCAGTTCAGGCCACCCTTAAACTCATTATCTAGTCTAGGGTGGCCTTGACCTTACAGCAGTCCCAAGTACTGGTATTACAGGTGCACAACACCGTGCCTGGCATGGGTACACTTTAATGTTGTGATCCCAGACCTTGGCGAGAACTCTGTTAGTCAACTGTAATGCAGAGTGGGAACTGAGGTTGGTGGTGATGGAAGCTGCAGTGCTGCCTGCGCATCATTGTGAAGACAAAGTCATTTGCTCACACCATTCAGCAGTTATTTATGGGAATCTACTGGCTCTGGGCTAGCACAGGGCATAAAGCAGGTTCCTTGCCTTCAGGGAGCTCTTGGGTGTAGGTGACACACAAATAGACAAGCACTAACAGAATTGGTGCTGTACTGGGGTAAATGCTGGACAATGCAAACAGAAAGCAGAGGCACCTTGCTTACACTAGAGGTGTAAAATATTCTCTGGTGAAGGGAGTTTAGGCTAACACCAGCCTGAAGGGTCAGTAGAAGGTAGTCAGGAAAAGAAGAGGAAGAGTTCCAGATGAAGGAGTATCAGGTAGACAAGCTTCAAGGAAATGAGCAAATGTGTCAGGAATTGTGTCTAGAATAGCAGTAGTGTAGTGGGTGGATCTAGAAGGCAAGAAGCAAGTGAAATGAGAGAGAATGGGGTGGAGGAACCTAGAACTGGGTGAAGGAGTGATGACTTTAAGGAATGGGAAGCCATTTAAGAATTTTAAGAAGGGAGCTGGGCATGGCTGTGCATGCCTGTAATTCTAGCAGTTGGGAGGCTGAGGCAGGAGGATTGCTTCGAGTTAGGGGCCAGTCTGGGCTACAAAGTGAGTTCAAGGCCAGCCTGACTGCATAGTGAAACTCTGTCTCAAAATTAAAAAAAAAAAAAAAGACTTTTAAGAAGGAAAGAGATGCAATCAAGTTTGCATTTTAAAAAGATTACTGCAGGTACTTTATGGAAAGTGGAAAGGGTAAGTTTAGAGTAGCATCCTGGAGACCAGTTAGGGAGCAGTCATGCAAGACATGATGGTTTGAGTGATGATGGTGGTAGTGGGATTAGAGGTCGTGCTGGAGTTGAGATTGAGAATAATTATGAATTCTCCTGGTTCAAAAAGATGTGGAGTAATGTGATGGTGGCCTTCCAGAGAGAGAAAATGTACATGTAAAGGCTTTGAGAGCTTGGCATGTTCTGGGAAATGCATTTGGTTATGTATTTTTAGCCTGTGGAAGAGCACAGGGGTAAGTAGTTGGAGATGAGATAGTGTTTTAGTCAGCTGAGTTAGACAGAATATTATAGGCTAGGCCCTTGAAGGAGTCAGTGCAGAAGACCAGATACTTTACAACTCTGGGGGACAGACACCTCTCCTATAGGCCAGGCCTCAAGACAAAAGATAAAACAAATGCCCCCACATACTTCCTAAGGATAAACATCAGAGGTTGATACTCTATGTACTTTTTCTTTTTTCAGTACTGGTGCTCAAACTCATGACCTTGCGTTTGCCAGGCAGGCATTTATGCCACTGAGCTAAATCCCTGGCAAGATTGATATTCTAAATAGGTATCAATCGTCTTGAGGAAGCCAGAAGGAGCCACTAATGCCCTACAGGAAAAGGCCCTATTCTGTATTCATGCCCACTTGCTACGTGACTCACTTCCCCGTTAAGTCACTTCCCCATTTGTCCAATGTAATCAATTTTATCTGAGCAATTATACTAGTAATCTTACTAGTTGACCATAGTTTTGTTCCACTGCATGCCCACCTTGTAATTTCCCATTTTTCCTGGCCTTGTCCCTGCCTTGCCTTGTGGTTAAAATCCCTAGAAAAGGCAGAGTCCTCAGCAACCCACAGGAGACCCCTTCTGTCTCTCTCTGAGACAGAAGCTTTCTTTCTCTCGATAAATATATTCTGCTCTTCTCCTCTGTTGTTCCTCTAAAATTCATTCTTCAATTTTAGAGACTACAAACTCGTACAGGACATATAATAGGTTGGGCGTTTCTTTCCTCTGTATCAGTAGGGAGGAGCTAAGCATAAGCATTTTTTTTGTGTGTGGTACTGGGAATTGAACTCTGGACCTCAAGCTTGCTAAGCAGGCACTTTGCCACTGAGCTAAATCCCCAGCTCTAGGAGGAGCTAACCTTAGCTGAAGAGCTTTGGGAGCTCAACTTGGGGCCAGACTCATTTTGTTTTGTAAGGTTAGGTTAGGTTTGTTTTGTTTTTGTGAGACAGGGTCTCACTATGTAATTGAGGCTGGTCCTGAACTTACTATGTGGCCTTGAACTTGCAGTGAACCTCCTGCCTCAACCTCCCAAGTGCTGGGATCACAGGCATGGACCACCACGCCCAACCAACTCCTTTTGTTAGAGCTGTGGAAGGTGAGGGAATGTGTGGCTATGCACTGCAGTCGCTTGTATTATCTAGAGGCCAGAGGAATTTGAGGACAAATGCATCACTCAAAATCAAGGATTCAAGGGTAAATAGTGTTCAAGGAAGTGAAGGAAGGCATAGGAATGGGAGTAAGCAGAACTAAAAGGGGGGTTATACCCAGAGAATGGGAAGAGACTGGCTGCTAAGCACAGAGGTGAGTGAGACTAGGAGATGCAGGGTCCAGCAGAATCTGAAAGTCCTTATGCTAGAAATGTCCAGTCCCCGCACTCATTCTCACTGCTGTTTCCAGGCCTCAAAGGTATCATCATATTGATATCTTTAAATTTTTCCCCAAAGAAAAGATTTAGAAAATGATAGAAAGGCTGGGCGCGATGATGCATATATGTAATCACTGTTATTTAGGAAACTGAGGCAGGAAGATCACAAATCTGTGGCCTCAAGTGATACCCTGTCTCAAAATAAAAGTAAAAGGCTGGGGGATGTAGCCCAACAGTACAGTGCTCCTGGGTTTAATTCTCAGGACTGTGTATGCTTAATTAATGCTGTTAAGAAACTGGGCTCTGTGTCTTTCTGAATTTGTGACTTAGGATAAAATAAACAACTTATAAGAACTATTTTTCTTACATGTTGGTACCAAAATCTTGAAATAAAGTAATGTGAATAGAAAACTTACATACTGAAGAGTCTAAATAAATCTTTGGTATTTCTAGGATTTTGGTATAAGCCAAATGGGTTAGAAGATACAGAGAATAAAGAGATAGGAAGAGAAGCGGACTGAGAAGAAAGGCAGTAAGTTACAAAGTGTTGGGGATTCTTCAGTGACTTCTCTAAGTTTAAAAAAAATTATCAAAGCTAGGTATGGTAGCGCATGCCTGTAACTCCAGCACTTGGGAGACTGAGGCAGGAGGATCAACATGAGTTCAGGGCTGTTCTGAACTACATAGTGAGACTCTGTCTCAAAACAAAACAAACCCAAATAAAACAGAATTTTATGTGGTAAATCTCTGTTCTTTATAAATTACCCATTTCAGGTATTCGGTTACATTAATACCAAAGACATCAACCCTGCCTGGTTACCACCTAATTGTCCTGTTTTATCTCTCACTGCTCCCAACCTCATTTTGCAGACTACACACGACACTACCACTTGTGATTCTCAGAACACTCTATGTTCTTCAAGTCGTGGCACAAGCTGTTCTTTTGGAGAGAAAGTGGCCTCTCAAGCCGGTCTGCATACCAAATACCAGGAAGCCTTCGGAGACCTGGGGCAGGTGTTGTGAAAGGACTCATAGTGTGTATATTACAAGAGGAACATGATGTACTAAGGAGAAAGAGGAGCAGAAGAAAATTAATACAGTTCAAATAAATGATATTTGGCAGAGTGCTTAGATAAGGCAGAAAGACAGGCACTCTGATGGGAGAGCTTCTATTGGCAGTGAGGGTAGGGTTGAAGGAAAAGAAAAGGTGATGGTCTTAACGGACCCCCAGCATAGCACTGAAGCTCTGTTCCTTCCCTTGTATTCTCTCTTCCTCTTTCCTTCCATTAGGGTCCAGATTCCCTGGGAGAAGTTGCAAGTCCCTGGAGTATTGCACAGGGATTCACTTATTACAATTAAGGCCCCAGGATTCAAGGGCCCAGTTATGTGAAAGGTGCCTTACACAGACATGTGCAAAGGACTATGGGAACGTGGAGCAGGGTAGAGCTAACCCAGGCCGGGGAGCCTGGAAAGCCCTCACAGAAGCAGGGGGCTGGGCCTTTGCAAAGGAATAGATTACCAGAGAGGACAGGGGTTCCAGGCAATATGCACAATGTGAATGGACACAGGCGTTGAGGTCCCTGTAAAGATAGAATATGTTCTTTACTCTGTTTCTTTCCCCAATATCCAGAACCAAGCTCTCATTACTTCTCCTCCCACCTCATCCTTAGAATCACTGAATATTAGAGCTGACAAAAATCTGAATGATCTCATAGGTCATCCCAGTCTTCGAATTTAAAGTCAGGAACAGAGGCCCAGAGAGAGGAAGTGCTTTGTCTCAGCTCTCTCTGTGAATGAGGAACTTAGGCCTAGAACTCAGGGTTTCAAACCCATCTCTGCTCCCATTTCCCAGGGCCACACTGCCTCATCCACATTGGCCTCATTCTCCATCCTCTTCTGTGGGGACCGAGTCCCCTCTGGCCAAGGTGAGGACAGGGAAGGAATTTTTACCTAATGATAAGAACTACAACTCTTCTTTGTTCACTATTCACTGTGTGTCAGGCATACTTTCAAGTGCTGGGGACACAAATAGTCTCTGCTCTCCTGTAGCTCGCATTCCAGTATGGAGACAGAAGTAGACACACTCATGTCAGGCAGAAAGCACAGTGAGGAGAATTAGCTTCAGAAAGGAGAATTGGGACTGGATGTCATGGTGCACACCTGTAATTCTAGCATTCAGGGGGCTGAGGCAGGAGGATGCCTGTGAGCCTGAGGCCTGCCTAGGATATACAGTGAGTCTAAGAACAGCCTGGGCTATGTAGTCATCATGTTTCCTTAGTCTCCTTCAATTTGTGACAGTTTCTCACTCTGCTTTGTTTTTCATGATCTTGGAAACTGAAGAATACTGATCAGGTATTTTCTAGAATCTACTTCAGTCTGGATTTGTATAATCTGTTCTCATGACAAGACTGGAATAATTTTTTTTTTCTGACAGTGTCTTGTTACAAAGTCCAGCTGGCCTTGAGATTATAACACAGTCCAGGCTGATCTCAAACTCTCAGTGATCCTCCTGTCTCAGCCTCTCTGGTACTGAGATTGCAGGCATATGCCACCATTGCTTGCATAATTATAATGATTTTGATGACCTTGCATTACAAGTTACATATTACTCTCACCATAATCTATTACTTAGAAAGGACTCACTTAGCCCAGACAATAATCAAGGGAAAGGGAATTAGCTCTAGCTCTTGAAAGGACGAATATCAAACAAAAAGCATATTTTAAAATCACCAGAGATGCCTTCCTGATGAAGTGACATTTGAACAAAAACTTAAAGGAACAAACTTTTGGGATGTTATATATATAGCTTCTTGTTAGTTTTTTTGAGACAGTGTTTTACTATGTAGTCTCACTATGAATTTGAGATCCTCCTGCCTCAGCCTCCCAAATATCAATGTTAGAAACAAGCACCAATGTACCCAGATCATGAGTACCACCTTGTAGGTACAGGAGACAGCCAATGCAAAGGCCCTGGAGAACAGGTGTGAGTAGCAATCTTTACGGAATAGTTACAAAGACTGTATAGTTTACCAGAGAGTAGCATGGAATGGGTTCATAAAGTTTGTGAGCTGAGGGCTTATGTAAGGCTTTGTGGGACATTGTAAGGATTATGGATTTTACACTGAGTGCAATAGGGAGCCATTGAAGTGTTTTGAGTCGAGGAGTGACAGGAGTTTTTAAAAGTCACTCTAGGGCTAGGGGCATAGCTCTGAGATAAAGCATGTGCTTAGCATGTGTGAGGCTCTGGATTCAATGCCAGTTTAAAAACAAAAAAAAAAAAGGAAAAGAAAGAAAAAGGAAAAGGGAAAAAATAGATCACTCTGACTGCTGTATGAATAGATTACAGGAGGTAAGGTGGGAGCCGGGTGTCAGATGAAGGAAAACTGTGTTCTTCCAGAAGGAGGTTCTTTCCATATCCAGGGGAGAGAGAAATTTTATTGTCTTACTGAAGCCTTAATTTTTTCTGACAGCGTCTTGTTACAAATTTCAGGCTGGCCTTGAAAGTACAGCACAGGCTCATTAGAAGGATTAAATAAGATAGCACAGCAGTGCCTCAGGAACAGCAGTGTCACAAGAGGAAGAAGGGTACCTGTGCATCTGGGCCATGTCCTTCTTTTATGCTCAGTGTGTGGCTTGGCTCTGGGAATGAAGAGAAAATTTAGTTCTTTACTTGGGGAAGCTCAGAGCAGACATTCCTGCAAGAAAAATCCGGACATAACTGGCCAAGCAGTGGCAGGGGAGTTCTGAGGGTCCCAAAGGGATCCTGAATTGGGAAAGTACAAAAGAGGAGACCTTTCATATTAGCTTGATGAAGAACAGAGAAAGGAACTTCAGGGCAAACAGAATAATATGTGCAAAAGCCCAGGGGCTCTGCAGAGGGCAATGTGTTTCTCTGCCCACTTGAAAAGCAAGGTAGGGCTGGGGATAGATCTCTGTGGTAGAGCACACACCTAACACAGAAGCACAGCACTGAAAAGAAAAAAATCCTTCTCTGAAACGCTTGAAACCTAGAGCTGTCTGAATCTCAAGGTCGCCATTCCTTGTCATCCCTATATACTGTTGGTCATGCGGTAACATGCAGTTAGCTCATAGTTTTGTCAGTTACACCTATGAGGCCTTTCTATGTAGTGGATTGAGAAGTTTTCAAAAGTCTGAAGACAGGAGGACAACAAGGCTTTTAATATTTTGATTTATATTTATTTCAAGTAACATTAAAGAGCACACACAGCTGAGTGTTGCCATGACCCAATGTGGCTCCTGAGGTTCTTGGGGTTAAGGACCAGTGACAGGATGAGAAAAATAAAGAAAAGACAAAATTGGGGTTAGGTGGAGCCCTTATCCTCCTGATGGGAGGAAAGGAACTGCTCAACCAGTGCAGCATGTTTATTTATATCCTTCAAAGAAGAGTATCAATTCCAACCCCACTGCCTAGCAACTTGTTTGCCTGGCAGGCCTGGGTCCCCTGCCTTCTCAGTGCTAGAACAACTTGTTTACATAGTTTGGTTTGGTTTTTCTGCGTTTTCTGTGCTTGCTTGCTTGCTTTAGCACCACATATGTGATCAATCTCCAGTTTCAATGGCTCCCTACAGAGTGTGATGGCTCATACCTGTAAGCCAGCACTTGGGAGGCTGAGGCAAGAAGATTGCCAGGAGTTTGAGGCCAGCTTGGACTACATAGTGAATTCAAGGCTACTTAGTTCAAGGCCAAACTGGAATATACATCAAGACCTAGTCTCAAAAACAAACAAACAAACAAACAAACAGGGAGAAGAAATAGCTTTCTGTTGGGGTATGTGGCTCCTATGGTCAAATCCTTGGTGAGGCTTCTCTGGGTGATGTGAGGTCATGGCTGTGGTCCTGAGATTATCCCCCTCCAAAAGACTCATCAGTACTGATTCAAAAAGCCCTTCAAATCAGGGCATGGTGGCACACACCTATAATTCGAGCACGTGGGAGGCTGAGGCAGGAGAATCAGCATGAGTTTGAGGCCAGCCTGGGTTCCATAGTGGGTTCAAGGCCAGCCTGAACTGCATAGTGAGATGCTGTGTTAAAAACATAAATTAAAAACAAAAAAGCCCTGCAAAAATTTCAGCTCCCTTTACACTGGGCAGTGGGGGTGGTAGTGGTGGTGGTGGTGGTGGGGAGTCATTGATACAAGATAGAACTTCCTCTTTACCTTGGAAATTGCTAGTTTCAATTCATTTGGGTGAGTTCTCTCAAGAGTGCAAAAGGAAAATGAGCAGGAAAGCAGAGAGGACAAGCCTGAGAGAAAGACAAAAACTTGAGGAGGGTGCAAGTCAGAGGATGCAGAATTAATCAGAGTGAGAGGAATGGGCAGAATAGCTGAGAGGGGTTTAAAAATCAAAGAGTTGAAGAGTAGAGAGAAAAAGGTGCTTTTTTTCCCTAAATAAATGCCAGCTGATGGTGTCCCGTTTCTAAGGTTGACATAAAATTGGTGGCATCTGCCCTCAGTTCAGCCTCATTGTCTCACTGAGTGGGAGGCAGGGTGACCATCACTGCCCATCTCCTTCCTTTGACTAATATTTACCAAGAACCATTTGCATCAGAAACTGCTAAGTTAATAAGCCCATTTCAGGCAGTGGCACTTGTGATGAAGAAAGTAAAACAGTAACAGGGTGGGACGTGTCAGGGAGGCTGCCTCAACCAGGGTACTCTCGTGTGCCATGGGCATAGTTTCAGGACCTTCCTCACTGGGTTGCTGGGCAAGCTCTCACTGTGAGTATTTAGTGTCTGCAGAGCCTATTTCTCTGAGGCAAGTTTACCACCTTCATTGGATTTTGCAGTCCTTAAAGGAAAGGACTATTATTTTCTTCTGTATGGAGAAACTCACAGTACAGTGTCTGACATACAGTCTATAGATATTTGGTGGGTGAATGAATAGATTTTCATTTCATCAACAGAGAAGCCAAAGTGGAAAGTATGAGGATTAAAGCCATCCAGCTAAATCAGTGGCAGAGCCCAAGTCTCAGGAGCAGAAGGACTTCAGATGTGAGAATTCTTAGGTCTCAATCCCGAGGCCCCTGGACCAACTTTTCCTCTGGAGAAGGTTTATGGGATCTAGTGGCATGAGATCCCAAGAGGCCTTTGATACCACCTCAAAAGTGGGCTTAAAAGGAGCCCTGGGCCCTGTGACCTCCTTATTCTCTCAGTCACTCCTGACCAAGGACAAAGGTAAGAACCTGGCATGTACCCTACCCTGAATCTTTCTTACCTCTGCTACTATGGGCTGCTCCCCAGCAGCCAGTCACCCTCTGCAAATCTACCCATTGCTTCTACCACTAATCCAGTGCAGGCTGTGGAGCAGCTTTCCTCCTCCTTTCCAGCCCTTCCCTTGCCTCCCTTGCCTAAAGTTCTCCCCTGCCTCCATCTCTTCCCCTTATTCATTTCTCTCTTTCCAGCTCTCTGATACTTTTCCTCCCCTTCTTCTCCCCCTTCCCTCCCTCTCTTCATAAAGCATAGCCTTGCTCTTTCCTCCCTAAACTGAAGGGCAGTAGTGTAGTAAAACAAATCGCTGTCAACAAAAGTACATTTCCACTGTATTCATTCCCATGCAGGGAAGATTTATCAGGGGCTCTCACCCTGCACTGTTATGTAAATGTGGTAATCCAGTGGAAATATGAGGTCTAAGGAGTCTTAGGATAAAGTCACCATAAAAGCTATCAATTCTCCACTGGCGTTTGGGTTTGGTTAACTCACTCCCTGCCTTGCCTGTTTCCCCCAACACCACCTCTTTTAAGGGACAGGTAGGCAGGTGGTGACAGCTACAAAAAATGCTTTCTGCCTCCTCAAGTCCTAGGAAGTCTTCTGGAGGATCAAATGTTTGTAAAGTTCTTGGGAAATTATAAAGTGCTACATAATTTAAGAATACTATTATTTCTGTTGTCGTGTAGGCCATCTCTGTGCCTGTTTGCTTTGACAGATGTCACCTGCCTTCAAATCTGAGCTAACCCCACACTTCAGTGTCTGTAGCTCTCTATTGGCTGTCTACCTCTATAAGCAATGACCTATTTTTTCCTTCTTTTAGTTAACCCCTGGGCTCCCAGAATCACGTTGATATTCGTTAATATCGGAACTTTTATTTTCATTTATTTATTTTCTTCATAGTACTGAGTATTGATTTTGAGGGCATTCACATTGAGCTATGTCCCTGATCCTTTTTTATTGTCATCATTATTATTATCATTATTGTGAGACAGGTTCCACTTTTCTAACTAGTCTAGATTGAGCTTGAACGCTTGATCATCCTGCCTCAGCCTCCTCAGGTGCTGAAATTACAGCTGTGTGTCTGGTTTATGCTGGAAGTTTAATAGGAAGATAGATTTTTTTTTTTTTTTTGTGATACCAGGGATCGAACTTATGACCTCACACTTGCCAGGCAAGCGCTTACACCAGATAGATTGCTGAGGGAAACAAAAATTCTCGGAGTAGCCCTCCATGTTCCCAGCCCACTGGAGTGGAGAGTGGGGCAGGTCCCTAAGAGCAAAGGAAAACTAGAAGGTAAGCTAGAGTTGAAGTCTCTAGGCCCAGAGCCCCAGGGCAGTTATACCAAGGGCCTGAGGATTGCACATGCTGCCCTTGACTTCTCTGGGATTGGCTCAAAGGGGCCTACATTAGCCCAAGTTCCCAACACAGACAGGAAAGCATAGCAACTAACAAGTCAGGATGAGCGCTCTGGATTTCAGCCTCAGTTCTGCTCACTTTTCTCACTTGCAAAATATCTGTGCTAATACTGTTTCATGGAGCTTTTGTAAGGAATAAATGAGACAAAGCCTGTGAAGAGCTTAGCAAGGAGGAAAACAATTTTTGTTGTTTTAGGTGTCAGTCGGAGAGCTTTCTAGATCATGAGCCTTGTCTTGGAGAGACAGCACTTGCCTGGTCACACTCCCCAGGAGAGGGCTTCTAGGCTCAGGCTGTGCCTGTGTCTCTTGGAATGGGGCTGTTTCCATCCAATGGAATCTTGTGGGCTGGAGCTGAGGTACCGGAGGAGTCAATAGAAAGGCAAGAAGAGTTTTGGGGGAAGTGGGTGTCTCTTACGTGGAAATGTCAAGAGTCAGAGCTGGAGGAGAGGGAGGAGACGGGGGTGGAGGGAGGAGGGAAGAGTATAGGATGTCTCTGAACTGCCAGAATCCGGATGGGGCTGCAGCTCAGGGGCCCATACTTCCTGCCACCCCCAGCCTTTGGAATGACTCACTAGAGGGAGGAATGATGGAGGCGTCATGTTCTACCCACAGAGCATCAGGTTCTGTTCCCCAAAAGAGGACTGGTGGGAGGGAGGCAAACCAGAGCTTAGGGCCCAGGAAGAGCCAGGACCAAGGGGAGCAAGGAGGAGCTCCTAAGGCCCCGCTCACCTACTGCACTCCAGTGGGCAGGCCCTGGCTTCTACTGCTTGTGCCAGCTCAGTGCCCACCATGGCTATGAAAAAATCAGTTGCTGGGCGTGATAGCACATGCCTGTTATCCCAGCACTTTGGAGGCTGAGGCAGGAGGATACTCTATGAGTTTGAGGCCAGCCTGGGCTATATAAATGAGTTCAATGTCTCAAAAAAAAAAGAAAAGAAAAAAGAAAAAGAAAAATCGGTCCACAATTTTTCTTTTGACTCCTGCTTCTGCCTGCATAGTTTTCTCCAAGGAGGGTCTTCCTATCCTTCTTGTCACCCACAATAGAGGGGGAAACAACAGTCCACTCCTAGCTGGGCATGGTGACATATGCCTGTAATTCCAGGACTCACGAGGATCTCCATGAGTTCAAGACCAGCCTAAACTACATGGCAAGACCCTGTGTCAAAACAAACGAGCAAACAAGTTTACTTCTCTCTTTCCCACCAGACCAACTCTTTTTTTTGGTACCGAGGATGGCACTCATGCTTACCAGGCAAGCGCTTGAAACACTGAGCTAAATCCCCAGCCCCCAGACCAACTCTTAGTGTCTTTCCTTCTGAAAGCCTTTTCCTTTGCCACTGGGCAACAAAATCAGAACTCTGTTGTGGTGCCTAGCTCATTGAGAGGGGGTTCTTTTTCAGGGAATGCCTGATCCCTCAGTCCTTCAGGCCCTCAAACTCATGGTCTTCTGTATGTCCCTAGAGTCCAGCCTAATCTTAAGACATAAATGTAAGTATGTGGCCTGTTTTTTCCTTCCTTTCTCCTTCAGTTACTGCTCTCCCTTCCTTTCTTTATTGTTTCTATTTGCTGAGCACCTAGTATGTGCCAAATGTCTTTCTACATAACTTATTTAATCCCCAATGCCCGTTTTATAGATGAAAAAACTGAGCTCAGTGAGGTTAAATAACTTGTCTAAGGTCTGAGCTAGCAGATGGCAGAACTAAGATTTGATAGCAAAGCTGTCACTTTTTTTATTTTTATTTTTTTTGGTACTGGAGATCAAACTCAGGACCTTGCACTTGCCAGGCAGGCACTTATGCCACTGAGCTATATCACCAGCCTGCCCTCGCTTTTTTGTTGTTGCTTTAAGAATCCTTATTCATATTATCAGAAATGGGATCTTGCTATGTGTATTAATTAGGGTTCTCCAGACAAACAGAGCCAATATAAAATATATGTATGATTATACAGGCATGTATTAGGTAGGCTTGCAGGGTTAGAAGCAGAGAAGTCTGAGTGGCCATCTGCACACTCCAGAGCTGGAGGATCCAGGAGCATTTGAAGGCCTGGAAGCTGACTGCAGAGTCATGGGTGAAGGTCTGTGTCAGAAGGCTGAAAAGTGAAAGTTGAAGAAACCTCTAAAGGCAACAGTGAAGACAAGAGCACCTCAGAAAAAGGGAAACACTTCCTTCTTTCAGTTTTTATTCCGCTCAAGCTGTCAGCCCATTGATTGGGGCCATCTACATCTGGGGTGGGTCTTACTCCCTCAGTTTTCTGTCCTATATGTCAAGTATCCACAGACACACCCAGAATTTACTAATTTGTTAGGTGATTCTTTCTTGTCATCTTTTGTTGTTGTTTTGCTTTTTATGACAGGACCTTGCTATGTAATTCAGGTTTGAACTCATTTAGTAGCCCAGCTGGCCTCAAATTCATGATGATCCTCTTTCCTTAGCCTCCTAAATGCTGGGATTATGGATTATGGATTATAGATTATAGTCCTGGTGCTAGGTGGTTCTCATTCAATCAGACTGTCATCACAATTAGCAGTCACATTATGTTTCTGGGACTGGCCTTGAACTCTGATTCTCCTTTCTCGGCCTCTTGAGTAGCTAGGACCACAGGCGTGGGGACTCATACCTAGCTTCTATCATAATATTTAAAAGTAGTAATGAGATCTTATAGTTGTAACACTTTATACATAATGTGTAGTGAATTTGTGGGTTGCCTGCTGCTTTATTGAGGTGTAATTTATATACTGTTAGTTTTTCATTGTGATGACAAAATACTTGGGATGGTCAAGAAGAAAAGTTTATTTTGGCTCATGGTTTCAGTCCTGGGCCTCTTATCTCCATTGTTCTGGGCTGTGATAAAACAAAATACCATGGTAGAGAGGGCATAAAAGAAGAAAGCTGCTTATCTATGGCAAGTGGGAAGTAGAGAAAGAATCAGAGAGAGAGGGTGAGGATGAGATCCAGTCCCTAAGGTTCCTCTCCCATGACTCACTTCCTTCAGCTAAGCCTCACCTCTTAATAGCCCATTCAGCTGTGAACTCATTGATGGATTGGTCCATTGAAGATGTTGGCACTGTCGTGATCCAATCACTTCCCAGTAGCCCCACCTCTAAATGCTGCTGCATTAGGGACCAAGCATTCAACACAACGATGCTTTTGGGGGACACTGTACCTCTAAACCATAACACATATCATAGAATTCACTCATTTGAAGTATACAAGTTAATGGTTTTTAGGAGGATGAGGAGGAATAGTCACCCATATTGAGCAAACAGAAATCATTTCAGGTGTAGGGAAGTTCCATACTAGCCAAAAGGCAGAATCTTGGGAAAACTGAATTCTTCCTTATGAGACGTGTACTCTGTTAACTCTAGTGTCAGGCAATATGTGAATAGATTGCTTGGTTCTTTCCCTCTCCAAACTATTCCCCTTTCTTCCCTAATATCTCTTCCAAATGCCTGGTGGCTACAGGGATGCCTTATATGCCTTGATCTGTGAGTTGAAAGCTTTGCTGAAAAGCACCGGGGGTTTCAACAATAGAAGAAATAGTCTCATTCCCACCCCTTTCTCTGCAGTGGGAAGTGTTACAGCCACTTCTTGGAGAGTGTCAGGAAAGTTGTCCTCAGTTCTAGGGGAGGATGTGTGTACCTGGGTCCCCCAGGGTGCCGGGGTATGCAGGGTTGGGAATGAGGCTGTGACTTTTTTTTACATCTTTACCCTCTGGTGAATTCAGCTGGGCCCAAAGTGTCTTGCTATAATCTGTTCCTTTTGTACCTCAAAGAGACCATCTTTGTGGCTAAAAGCTGCTGAGGAATGGGGGAATGAGTCTATGAGACGTGGGAGTTCAGGCAGAAGGAGGAAGTGAGTTTAACTCCCTGTTAGTGGAGGGAGAAAGGATGATTGAAATTGCTCATTTAGCAAACGATTTAGCCAGCTGTAGAAAATCCTATTAAATGACAATTCTTATCTCAGTCCCTTGCTCCTGGGAAGAGCAGCTCTGGGCTTTGTGAAGACCAGGGCAGTCTCGCCTGGATCCATCAAACAATCATCACCAATGAGAAGCTAAAACCCAGACACAGGCAAACTTTACTAGGTCTCCCTGCTTTTCCCTACCTCCTAATTCCAGTCCCTCATATCATCTGTCAATTATCTGGTTAGTTGAGCCTTTTCTTTGTCTATTGTAATATAAATAGCGAGCATTTTATGGGTCCCCATTAAGCAATGTGATCAGCATCAATTACCTAATGAGACTCTGGGAAGTCATGATTTAAAATTCTGTACTCAGTTGTGATTGGGCTGTGTCTGGAGCCAACGTGATAATTGCATTGACATCCAAATAAATCGTGCTCCATATGTGAAGCCTTTACTCCCAGACTGAGTTTGGTTCTTGGGGAAATTCACCCTTTGCTAAGGAACTCTCTTTGTACTTACTTTACTCTGAAAGGGAGAATTTTCTTTTTTTTTTTCTTTTTTCTTTCTTTTTTTTTTTTGGTACTGGGGATCGAACTCACGACCTCGTGGTTGCCAGGCAGGTGCTTAAGCCACTGAGCTAAATCCCCGGCCCAAAAGGGAGAGTTTTCTATGTCCTGGGCAGGCTTAGGGGGTCATGGGTGGAGCTGCCAGGTCTGTCCTATAACCTCTGTGCCTTTGGTCATGGGTGAAACACAATGAGCTTAGAAGACAGTGCAGGAACACTGGAGATGGATGATGAACAGAGGGTTTTGTTCTTTTTCTGTCTGCTGCTGTTTCTGTGGTGCTTACAGACTTCCTGATACCTAGTAGGGACTCTGTAAATACTTCTTCAAGGAAGAAATAGGATCTCAGGATAGTTTCCTCAGCCAGCTTTGAAAGCTGCCTTCTCCCAGTAGAGATCTAATAAATTTTAGAGAAAACAAATGCTGGAGACTAAAAGGTAGGGTTTTCTTTATTTTATTTTATTTTATTTTATTGTTTGTTTTTAAGATCAGAGGTTAGTTTAGGAGCAGTTCCCTGGAAGATAAGGATTTTTGTGTTAGATGATGACCCTTCTAGCGTGAAGATTCATTGAGTGCCCTGTTTGAGCAGATGCCATGTGACACAAGATCTGGTACTGATGATCTGGAGAGTTTCAATGTCTTTTTCTCCAACAACACCCTGTCCCCAGCAGCTGTGTAAAGGATTATATTCTGGCTTGTTTCCAGTGCAACACAGGTGGTCCCTTTCTTCCTCATTTTTCTTAGCTCTCTCTTGGATAAGAGGCAGTTTGAAGCTACTTCCCAAATCTATTTGTTAATCTTCTCTTGTCATTTATCCAGTGTGTCAGCAGCCTTTGACCTATTTGATCATACCCTTCCTTCTAAAGATACTGGCTCTTTTGGCTCCCTGAGCACCAATGCTTTTTTGGTTTCACTAGAAGTTCCTTTTCCTATTTTTATGCCCTTTGTATGTTCAGGTACCTAGGGATTTGGTCATCTATTTGCACTGATTTCCAAGTGTTATATTCTAGCACCCATCTTTAAATACTTTGTATACTGACAGTTCCTAATTTATTTCTCAAACTTGGCTGTCTCTCCTAAGTTACAAACTCAGATATCAAATGCTTACCCAACATCTTCACTTCTGTTTTAATAGGAATCTCAAACTTTATATGGTCCAAAGAAATTTCTTTCTTTCTTTCTTTCTTTTTTTTTTTTTTTTTTTTTTTGTGACAGGGTCTTGCTATGATGAACAGGCTGGCCTTGAACTCACAGGCTCTGATAATCCTTCTGCCACAGCCTCCCAAGCAGCTGAGACTACAGGCACATGCCACCAGACCTGTCTTCAAAAGAGAATTCTTGATCATTGCCCCTCTTTGGCCACCATTCTCTGCATCCTCTTGGGACCCAATTCTCCCCATGTACCATCTCCATTTACCTTTTTGCTCAAGTCAAATATCTAGGGACCATTCTTGACAGCTTTCTTTCCCTCAGTTCCTATATTTAATTGATCAGCAAATTCTGTAAATTATATCTTGAAAATATGTTCTGCAACTGGATGCTTCATGCTGATTTCATCGTTATGCTGATCCAAGCCATTGCTTGCTTTCACCTAGTTCACTGAAGTACTTTCCTAACTAGTCTCTCTGCTTTCACCTCTACTCCTTACCTTACAGCCATTCACCTTCACATGAAGAGTAGTCTTTCAAGAATATTAAATCAAGTCTATCTCCTTTCTGCTCCAAGTTGTTGAATAAGAAGGCTTTCAATGTTATTATTCATTAAGGGAATGCAAATCAAATCCACACTGAGATATCACCATAGAACACCAAAACCAAGTGTAGACAAGGATGTAAAGCAATGGAATTCTCATTTATGTTGGGAATGTAAACTGGTAAATCCATTTAGATAAGCTGGCAGTCATTACTAAAAGTAAACATATACTTTACCTATTATGTGATTTTTTTAAATCCAAAAACAAAAGCAAAAGCAAAAACAAACCAACACAGCAAGTGTGGTGCTACACACCTGTAATCCCAGAATTTGGGAAGATGAGGCAAGAGGATTTTGCTGCAAATTAGAGGCCAACCTGGGATACATAATGAGTTCAAGGCCAGCCTGGAATATAAAGTGAGACGCTGCCTAAAAATATTAAAACCAAAATCAAAACCAAAAAAACCCCCAAAACCAAAACTGGTTAAGACTGTAAATTATAACCAGGTGTGGTGGCACATACCTGCAATCCCAGGACTCAGGAGGCTGAGGCAGGAGGATTGCAATTTTGAGGTCAATCTAGGCAAGGATTTTTGATTACCCATCATTTCCTGTACCTTCTTATGACTCAATTCTTGCCAAGAGGCATCTTAGCAAGATGCTGTCTCAAGGTAAAACTATTAGTGCTGAGAATGTAGCTCATCACTCCGTTTTCATTCCCAATATGAATTGATTAATTAAAATAAAATATAGGTTTCCCACGATCTGGCTCATTCCTACCGCTCCAGGCCCACTGAACTTCATCGAACCAATCATGCCCTCATCTCAAGATCTTAGTGCTGGTTAATCCCTCTGCCTGATAAGCCCTTTTCCTTAATTCCTGGCTCCCTTCATCTCTTCATTCAGGATCTGTTCTTATACTGATTATGAGAAGCTTTCCTTGCCCACTATATCTAAAATAGGCACCATTCTATTCGTTGCTATCCTGTCCCCAGCTTTGTTTTTCTTCAAAGCTTATTAAAGAAATTTTTTAAACTAGCTGTGCTACTGCATGCCTATAATGCATGCAGCACCCTGGGAGGCTGAGGCAAGAATAATGCAAATTTGAGCCCAGTCTGGGCAATTTAGCAAGTTAGTGAGACTCTATCTCAAAAACAAACAAACAAACAAACAAACAAAAAAGAAAAAGCTAAGGATGAGACTTAGTGTGAAGATCCTGGTTCAATTCTCAATATCATAAATAAATAAACTAACTGTCTTAGTTTTAGATTTATAAAAAAGTTACAAGGCTGATGAAATACCTGGCACACCTAGTTTTGTACTTTATTATCAACATCTTACATTACTATGGTACATTTGTCATAGTTATTGAAAACTAGTATCATCAAAATTTGTCCTTCATTAAGATTTTCTTAGTTTTTGCCTAGTGTCTTTTTTCTGTTTTAGGATACCACATTATATTAGTCATCATTATCTTTCTAGACTCTTCTTAAATGACGGTTTCTCACACTTCCCTTATTTTTGATGACCTTTATCACTTTTGAGGTGCACTACTCACATATTTTGTAGCATTTTCCTCAACCTGGAAGCTTTTCTCATGATTAGACTAGGCTTATGGGCTTGGGGAGGAGGTTCACAAACTGCCGTTATCATCACATCTTCTCGGTGAACTCATGACTAATAACTTTGCCAAATTTCTCCATTGTAGTCATTCTTTTCTTCTTCTTCTTTCCACTCTAGAATCGTTGGGATGAAGTCACTATGTACAGCCAATACTTACAGAGTGGGAAATTATACTTCACCTCCTTGAGGGAGGAATGTCTACATAAATTTTGCTTTTATCTCTAAATTTTTATTTTTTTCCTTTTTTTTGAAACAGGCTTTCTATGGAGTTCAGGCCAGGCTTGAACTCACTATGTGGCCCAGGATAGCCTTGAACTCAAACTGATTCTCCTGTCTTAGCCTGGTGTGTGCAACCGCCATGCTCAATCAGTCAATTCATTTTTTTTTTTTTTTTTTTTGGTACTGGGGATCGAACTCACAAACTTGTACTTGGCAAGTAGGTGCTTATGCCACTGAGCTAAATCCCCAGCCCCAGTCAATTCATTTTTATCAATATGGATTTATAGAATCTTATTTTTATGCTTTGGGCTATCATACAATAATAATTTATTTTGTTGCTCAAGTTACTCTAATTTCGATACCTGGGAGTTCTTTTATTTGGGTCCTATGTCTGTTTGACGCACCTTGTCTATGTTTTTGTCTGAGCCCTCCCTTTCTTCTTGGTGCTACAAGATTCTCAAGGCACATATTACATATTTCCTGCCCTAACCCTAGAGCCAATAATTTTTTTTAATACCAGGGATCGAACCCATGACCTCACACTTGCCAGGCAGGCACTTATGCTGCTGAGCTGAATCCCCAGCCCTTAGAGCCAATAATTGCTGCAAGAAGCCCTGATCCCTTTTATTATAAAGAATCTTCTTCCTGGAATTATATTATTCCTGTGCATTCTATGTGTATCTCTTGCTAGAATATTAGGTCCTTCAAACTGAGACCTTTTCTGCTTGTTTACTGCTACATTTTGATTATCCACAATAGTCTCACAGTATCTGGCACATAGGAGGATATCAATAAAAGTTTAGTGAGTGAATGAATAAGTGGATAAGGCCAAGTATTATGTCTTTTTATATATCCATTCTTCATGGTGTTATGACAGTCACAAGAATTTGATTAAAGGCAACCGTATAGATAGATGGACATATGGATGTATAAATGTACAAATGAATGAACAGATGGATAGACTGTTAGGAATGAAATGAGAAACATGGATAGAAGCTGGTACCTTTACTAAGTACTCGTTATTTATGAGAGGAACTGGGCCTCTCATAAATGAGGCCTGTAAAGGACCTCATTTTTGATTCCTTTACACTTTCATCTCCCATATTCAACCAAACACTGTGTCCTGCTCATTTTATATATTTTTAAATTTTTGAGACAGGACCTCACTATGTAGCCCAGGCTGTTCTTGAACTCACTATGTATTCCAGGCTGGTCTTAAACTCATGGAGATCCTCGTGAGTGCTAGGATTGCAGTTGTGCACCACCGTGCCCAGAACTTATTTTATTTTATTTTTTGGGTACCAGGAATCAAACTCTGGACCTCATGATTGCCAGGCAGGTGCTATACCACTGAGCTATACACCCAGCCCAACAGCTCTCATTTTATATATGAAATATTTTTCAAATGCATTCCCTTTTCTTCATTTTTAACTGCTAACACCATAGTGCAGGCCTTCTTTTTCCTTTGCCCCAGTGCGAGTACAACCTCCTAATTCATTCCCCTACCTTTGGTCTCATTCTCATCTCCACACCATTCACATTCCTACCAGGGGATTGTGCTAAAACACAACTGTGTACAGCTAAGTGTGGTGGTGCATGCCGGTAATTTTAGCATTTGAGAGGCTGAGGTGGGAGGATGGCTTTGAGTTCAAGGCCAGCCTGGGCTACATAGTGAGACCCTGTCTCAAAAACAAAAACATCCCACTACAACAATGCCTGATCATTCTCCTGCTTAAATCTTTGGGGAAATGCTTGACTCCTTAGCCTGATATACAGCTTCTTCAATGACCTGGACCACAGCCTCCTCTCTGGCCTCTCTCCTTGCCCTTCCCTACCTTGCATTGATTGCTATGCCTCCAAAATACCAAGCTGCCTGGTGTTCCACCAGGGAGCCCACTGTTCCTCTGCTCTATCCTTTGTTCACACTAGTCCCCTGTCTGGAATGCCCTCTCCTCTCATCTGCAGCTCTGAATTCTTACCAGCTTCAAGTGGTTGAAAGCATGCACTTTTCCATTTGTGGTCATGCTTATTAGTGGAAAGAGGTCTAGGATGCAAATTTTAAGGAGAGTCATGCAGTAAGAGTACATCTTGCTGGTGCAGGCCTGTAATTCCAGCACTCTGGGAGGCTGAGGCAGGAGAATAACAAGTAGAGCCCAGTCTGAGCTCAGCCTGGTGAGAATTTATTTTCTAATAAAAAATGGGCTGACAGGGCCGGGGATTTAGCTCAGTGGCTTAAGCGCCTGCCTGGCAAGCGTGAGGTCGTGAGTTCGATCCCCGGTACCAAAAAAAAAAAAAAAAAGGGCTGAGTTGTGTGTGGCAACACACACGAGTAATCCTAGCACCTAGGAGAGACTGAGGACAGCCTGAGCTACAGTGAGTTCCAGGCCTGAACTACAAAGTAAGACTCGATCTCAAAATTAAATAAATAAATAAATGCAAAACACATAAATAAATAAATGGGGTGGGATGTGGCTCAGTGCAAAGGCCCTGGTTTCAATTCCCATATGAGGGGAAAAATATCAATTCATTATTTACTAATTCATTCACTTTTTTTTTTTTTTTTTTGTCTTTTTGAGACAGGGTTTCACTATGCCATTCAGGAGGCCTTGAATTCATTTTGTAGCCCAAGCTGGCCTCAAACTCACAGTGGTCCTGTCTTTGAGGGCTGGGATTATAGGTGTGCACCACCATGCCAGGCCTTAATTCATCAACTTTTGCCTTTCTCTCTTTATTTAAAAAATGTTTTTGTTACCAGGGATCAAACTCAGGGCCTTGCACTTGCTAAGCAGACACTTGTGCCTCTGAGCTAAACCTCCAGCTCAGTCTTTTTTAAAATTAACCATTTATTGGTATAGTTTGACACACATAATGACTATATTCATCATAGGGAATTTGTACCTGTACATAATATATTTTGATTCTCCTTTTATTTTTTATTTTTAAGTTTTCACTATGTAGTCCTGGCGGGTCTCAAATGTACAATCCTCCTGCTTCAGCTTCCTGAGTGCTGGGATTATAAATGTCTATTTTTTTTAGCATCTTAAGTTGGATGCTTTTTTTCAGTTTTGTTTTTCTTTTCTTCTTTTCTTTTCTTTTCTTTTCTTTTCTTTTCTTTTTTCTTTTTTCATACTCAGGACCTTGCACGTGAACTCAGGACCTTGAACTCAGGACTCTTGAACTCAGGACCTTGCACTTGCCAGGCAGGTGCTTGTGCACTGAGCTATACCCCCAGCCCACTTTATTTTTTAAGAAGCATTTAAATTCATATATTTTTCTTTAGTCACTTTTTCATTTATTTTACTTTCCACAGATATCTTTTTTGTTTGCTTGTTTTGAGACAAGGACTCATTATGTAGTCCAGGTTGGTCTTGAACTCACTTATGTCATCCAGACTTGCCTTGAACTCACGGCAATCTTTGTGTCTTAGCTTCCTCAAGTGCTGGGAATCCAGGCATGCACCGTTACACCTGGTTACCACAGCTATCTTTCATTTCTTCCTTTTTTTTCTCATTGATACTGGAGAATGAACCCAAGAAACTCCTGCATGCTAAGCACACAACTCACACACACACACTTTACCACTGAGCTACATTACCAGCCTCAACTTTCATCTTCCATTTGTTTTGTTTTTGGAGACAGGGTCTCACTGTGTCCTCACTTCAGGCTGGCTTTGAATTTCCAGTGATCCTCCTGCCTCAACCTCCCAAGTGCTAGGATTACAGGCATGTGCCACTATGCCCAGCTTCACTTTTCATTTCTAAAAATCTTTTTTTTCGTCAATGAGTCTAAAAGTGTTTTTAGATACTCAAGGTCCTTATTATCTTTCTGTTGTTGAGTTCTATTGATTAGAGAAAGTGGTCTATTGATTTTTAGGTATCTGATGAAATATGTTCTCTGGCTTAATTTGTGATTGGTTTCTTTAGATGGTCCATGGGTACTTACAAGAATAATTGTTGGCTTCTTCATAGGGGTCACTGTGAGGATAATTATTAGATAATACATACAAAATGCTTAAGATGGTATAAGCACTCAAGAAATGAACTCTTTTTCTTTTGTTTGTTTGAGACAGGGTTTCTATGTAGTTAGACTGACCTTGAATTCGCTATGTAGCCTAGGCTACACTGTCTGATTTCTTATCATCACAGGGCCCTTCATACCCCTTGGTTCTGGGACTATAGGTATGTGTCACCATGCCCAGCTGAGAAAGGCAGTTTTTATTATTGTTGCTAGAAGACAGTTTTAGTCATTGCTCTGTGTGTCACTCAGTGCTCTGGGAAGTAGGGAATTTGAGCCCTATTTTACAGGTCAGTTCTCTACAATTCAGTGTCTACACTGACTAAAGGGTGGATTAATCTTTGACACACATGGAAAGTACCACTCAGCTCATGTTAGTAGAAAAGTTCAGAGTCTGAGTCCACCTGACCTGCACTGGGGCCCCTGGTGTGGGCCCTCACTAGCTGTGTGACACTTTCCCTACCACTGAACTACCCTTAAATTCCACTCTCCTTCCTCAGAAGAATGGATATGATCTTGGACTTGCAAGGTTGTTGAGATCAGTGATGTAAGAGCCTTTAGCAAAGGCCTGGACTCCATGTAGACCACTGACAAGTGTTGATTTTTTTCCTTTTCCTTTTGCAAGCCTGAAGGGACAGAGAGGAAGTGAAGTTGAAGCTGTAATGGTATAGCCGCCTCCACTCTTCTTTCCTGGACTTCTCTCCTTAGAAAGCCTCCTTTGCATCCCTGCAAATGTATTTTCTGATATACTTCCCCAGAGAGCATCTTGAAGCCAGCTGTGACTGAACGGGAAGGGACAGGATGTTAGCACATGCAAATCAGCACCCAGCCTCCTGCCGAGTTAGCATGACACCTGCTTAGACAGAATTTTCATTTTGTCTCTTATCTGGAGCAGGTCACTTTATTTTTCAGGCCACCAGTAATCCTCCTTAGAGAGCAGGGTCATCCTCCTCAGTGGCCACATAAATTTAGGATTTACTCCTGTCCTTTCTGGCATCCCCAGGTCACGTCCACATCTCAGGGGTGTCTCTGCCTTGCCCTGATCTGCCACAGAGCCTCTATTCCATACTGATTGCAACCTCACCTACCTTTTCTCATGTAAGCCCTTTCTGACCTGTGCATCAGAGGAGGCAAAGCCATGAAACACTGAAGTATGATGGGCAGAGTTGAAGGGAGCTAAAGAAGGGAAACTCTGGACAAGTGTGTTTTGAGCAAATGCTCTCAGACATAGATGGTGATTTTTCTTTCATTCTTACCACTACCTCTAGCTACTTCACCTTGTCTCATTTTACCTCTCTCGCTTTCATTTCTGTGCCTCTTAATGTTCTCTACTCCTGCATCCAGACTGGCAAGGAAAACCACAGGACCAGGGTCACTGGCTCCAGTGTCTGATTTTCCATCATCACAGGGCCTTTCATGGCCCTTGGTAATTCTCATAATCGCTTTTATTCTCCTGCTACAGAGCATTTGGGGTTGTTTCCAACTTTAACCATCATGAATAATGTTGCTACAGGCATTCTCACATGTCTTTTTGTAGACCTATGTTTTTCTATATCTTGGATAAAATAGGAGTAGATTTGCAGGTCATAGAGTAGGTGTGTATTTAACTTTATCTGAAAGTGCCAACAACTTTCCAAACTGTATTAGTTAAGGCAATTATTAAAAAGAAATATTCCTAGGCTCTGTGTTGAATATTATTGATTCAGAATATTCCAGCAATAAAGGCTAGAAAGCTGTGTATTTAAAAAGTTTCCCATGTGATTCTGAAGCAGCTATTTCATGGGGTGGCATTTGGGAACCAATGGACATACTGGGTATCTTTATTTTCTTGTTTTCCATTCCCTCCTCCTTAAATGTAATTTTGACCACTGTATTAGTCAGTTTTCCCATCACTGAGACAGAATATCCAATACCCACAATTTAAAGGAGGAGAGGTTTAATTTAGGTTCATATTTTAGGGGATTTAGTACATGGTTCTATGCTGGTCCCAAGGCAGAATTACCATGGTAAAAGGGTATGGGAGAGAAAACCTGTTTAGTTTGTGTGGGCAGGAAGTAAAGCAGGAGAACCATACCAAAGAGGAAGGGGCAAGGGACCATACACAGTACCCACAGTTGTGCGTCTATGATCCACCCAGACACACCCAGAATGTGCTTCACTAACCTGTTGGTGGCTCCCTAGCCAATCAAGTTTGCACAATTAAATCTAACCACCGCAGTCACCACATATCTTTGTTGCAATAATGGAATAGTTCGCTAATGGTGACTTAGACCATAAATAAGATCATTTATCTATTTCACATAAGAAATTCAGAGGGCTTCTTGTAGTGGTACAGGCCAGTAACCCCAGAATTCGGGAGGCTGGTGCAGGAGGATCACAGCAAGTTTGAGGTCAGCCTGGGCTACATAGTGAGTTCAAGGCCAGTCTGAGCTACATAGCAAGACTTTTGTCTCAAAAAAAAAAAAAAAAAAAAGACAAATTCAGAGTGGCCTAGCATGGTGACATGTGCCTGTAATCCCAGCACCTTGGGAGGCTGAGGCAGGAAGATCTACAGTTTCAGTCAAGCCTAGGTGACTTGGTGATTTACCTAGAATCTGTCCCAAAGTAATAATAAGAGAAAACTGAAATATAGTTTAGCATAAAGGCTCTGGGTTGAGTCTCCAGTACCACAAATAAATCAGTAAATAGATATATAGAGGAAAGAAAGAAACAAAGAACCCAGAGTTGGATGCCTCTAGGTTTAGCTAATGTGTTTATTTAGTAATTCCATTAAAGATAACAGCTGAGGAGCCAGGGATTTAGCTTAGTGGCATAAGCGCCTGCTCCAGTTGGGCAAATGCTAGGTCATAAGTTCAATCCCCAGTACAAAAAAAAAAAAAAAAAAAAAAAAGATAACAGCTGAGATAGGACAGTAGGATGTGCCAAAATTAACTGGGGAAGTAGGCCTGGCCCATTAATCACAAGACCCTGGACACACAGCCAGAACAGTTCTCAAAGCCCTGCACGTAGACTTCCCGGGAGAAGCAGGTTGCCCAGCTGAGATTGGGGATCCCAGTTCCACTGTGCAGGACCCGAACGTAGACGCTCTCAAGGGTTTCCTTGAGATTTGTACAGCATAAAAAGAGAAGTGAGCCACGAAGAGCTTGCTATCCTAACTTGAGAGTCTGTGCTTTGTTTCCCAGATGCAGTGTATACTTTTATTTTTGCTTTTATTTTCTTTTTCTCTCATTCTGCCTAAGTTAGTTCTGCAGAGCTGGTTTCTCCCTCACCCTGACTTTTCAGATAAACTTTTGGCACCATTTTTGTCTCGTCTGATCCAGCTGTTTGTTCAAGACAAGAAAACCTGGAATTGGGCCTGGGCATGGTGGTACTACATGCCTGTAATCCTAGCCCTTGAGAGGCCAAGGCAGTAGGATTTCTGAGAGTTCAAGGCCAGCCTGAACTGCATAGTGAAATTCTTTTTTTTTTTTTTTTTTGGTGCCAGGAATCAAACTCATGACCTTGTGTTTGCTAAGCAGGTACTTATGCTGCTGAGCTAAACCCCTGGCCCTACATAGTGAAATTCTGTCTCAAAGAGAGACTGGGACTCTTAACTCCAGTTCTGTGGAAAGTGTAAAGCATTCTAACAAAGGGTTTTTACGTAGACTTCTTTTTTTTTAATCTGTATCGGGGATCAAACTCATGACTAAGGCAGGCACTTATGCCACTGAGCTAAATCCCCAGCCCCGTTAGACTTTGTTTTGTACCCATGTTGTTGATTGCTAAATGTAATAGTCGATCATGACACTGAATAAATGTGTCTTTTTAAAAATGAGCTGTGAAAAAAAAAGAAAGAAAAAGAAAAAAAGAAAGAAGAAAGAATGGTAAACAACTTGAAACCTGGTAATGTTTAGCTGTCAAGCCACTTATAAAGTAGGCTACCTGAAAACACAGCTTTTAAACCAAGTGTGGTGGTGTTATGGGGTGGCTCCTAAAAGTGGCTTGCCAACTAAATGTTACAGGATTCTGAGTTGCTCACCTCTTTCTTTGGAGTTAGACTCCAGGTTTAAGACTTCATGTCTTAAAGAATTGAAAAAAGAGGCTGGGGATTTAGCTCAGGGGCATAAGTGCCTGCCTTGCAAGCGCGTGGCCATGAGTTCAATCCCCGGTACCAAAAAAAAAAAAAAAAAAAAAAAA
>PVJX010023071.1:0-29741 GCA_004027295.1 Dolichotis patagonum | reverse complement strand
GTTTTATCCTGTTTTGTTTGACTATATCATACTTGATGATATGAATAGCAGTTTTGAAGAAAACAAAACATTATGACAGCTATTGCTGATTTAATATCATCCTTCTTAGAAGTCCTACCATGCTTTTTTTGTTCTACTACCATTGGTTCTATCTATCACATTGTGTCTTATTGGAATTTGAATATGTGTGATAGCTCAATTTTTTTTCTTTTTTATCAAAAATGAGATATTATAGTACCCATTGAACATTTTCTGTTATTCAGTTCAGAAAGCCCTGTAATTCCTTCACTCTACACATGGCTTTATACTATTGTGTTATGTTTGATATTACTGTATTTGAAACTATGCTCAACTATAGCAGAGTAAGAGATATGGTGTTAGCTACTGTTGATGTCCAGTTGACTTAATGTAAAGTACTGTGTTGCCTATGTTGTCCTGTTCTGATCTGCTCTGTACTGCCCCCTTTTGTTTTATTCTCTTTCAAATTAAAAAAAATTTTAAAAAATCCAAATTAAACAACAGATAAATAGATTAATAAAAGAAAGGCTGGACACCTCTCAAGAAGACAGAGACAGAAGACTGGAGGAACACAAATGGAAAGAAATGTTCACTGAAGAATATAAAGCAAACCTAGAATTCATGAAGCAGATTCAAAGAGATTACCAGGAAACTAAAGACTCCATAGAAAGTTGGCAAAACTGCTTGAAAGAAACCAAAGATAGACTATCAAAAATTGACAACAGGCTTGCAATGTGTGATCATGAAAGGGAAGATCTCTTAAAAATAACAAGGGAGCAGGCAGTAACAATACAAAGGTTAGAGGACGACAAGCGGATCTATAACTTAAGAATAAAGCATGTGAATGAAGGAGCAGGAGTCAAAACAGAGGAACTGCAAAGGCTATTCACAGAAATTATTAAGGAAAACTTCTCAAACATAGAAAAAGGAAATGATATCCAGATGTATGAAGCATACAGAACTCTAGCCACCTACAACCAAAACAGAGCTACACCTAGACACATAATAATCAAGATGCCAGAAATTCAATATAAGAACAGAATTTTAAAAGCCATCAGAGAAAAGAAACAGATCACCTATAAAGGAAAACCCATCAAAATCATGGCAGACTTCTCGACAAAGACTATCAAGTCAAGAAGATCTTGGAGTGAAGTAATTCAAGCCCTGAAGGAGAACAACCTCCAGCCCAGATGTATCCTGCAAAACTCTCTCTAGAAATCAATGGAGAAGCAAGATACTTCCATGACAAAGAGGAACTGAGAGAATTTGTGACCACCAATCCAACCCTACAAAAAATACTGAAGGACATTTTAAAGAGAGAGAAAACGAATATGAGCATTTGAGGAACAGTGGCAGAGAGGCCTCAGTGAATGGGGCAGACAGTAGAGTGGAACAGAAAAATAAACAACCAATGGCAGAAAAACATAATAGCAGAAATAAGGCAGAGAAGATTGGCTGTAATCTCTAGTATATATGGACTTGAAATATTAACAGACAGAAACACAGGCAGAGTAGATCAGGAGAGAAGGTCCATTGAGACACTCTATATAGGGAGGCAGTGGGACCCAAAACAAGCAGTGCACCCTATGGGAGTTAAAGGGGAGGAATTGTCTAAATAAGAAGGCAGAGGATATTGTTACTTGGGTAACAAGATTTAAAAACTACATTACTCTCATCACTCTGCTTAGATGGATTACATGCTATTTCAGTTTGTCTACTTACACTAGACTTGAGGACATGGTCAGCTATTGCAAAAATAAGAGGACATATTATGGTAATCATCCTTAATTTCCTATCAACTTAATCTGTATAACTTATAGTGTCCTATTATGACTGATCTTATTTGAATCTGGTTAGATTGCTGTTTTGTATTGACTGATTTTATTTAAATCTGTTATGATTGATAGCATCATGTCTAAGAGTATAGGCAACTATGCTGAAGATGAAAATATTCACTAAGATACCCACTCTGGTTTGATTATTACTTGCTTTTGAAGTCTTATAATGTCTCCAATGCTTCGTTTTTATTAATGCTGTTATACTCTGCTGAGACACCGTGGTAACCATTGTAGATCACCTTGTATTGTGGTTTTATATGACTTTTTGCTTCATGCTTTTCTAGGAATTGTTTTGTTTTGTCTTGCTTTGTTTTGTTTTTACCTCTAATACAGAAAGGATAGATATACACGTAGAGACTCATGCATGTGTAGAGCTTATAAACAGTTTATGAGAACCAACTATATAACACATGTTGAAATGAACAACTACTTTGAAGAAAAAGAGATACTACAGTACCCAGTGCTGATTCCATAATGTCATGATGTGAAATCCAGCAAAACTATCATCTTTGTTCAAAGTGATTTTAGCTTGTTTTGTTTTGTTTAAGTACAGCACGCATGAAGGTATGGACAGCTGTTTTGAAGACAATGAGAGACACTGTGACAGCCATTCTTGGCTTCCCTATTGTCTGATCTTGAAGACCTGAAATACCTTCCTCACTCTGCTCAGATCAGTTCCATACTATGTTGTTTTGTGTGAATTCCCTGTATGTGACAATATGGACAATTTTTTGGAAGAAAACAAGAGTCAATATGACAGATAGTGAATATCTCCAATTGTATAGCTTTGAAATTTATGTCTCTTACATTTCTTTCTTATGACCCACATTGTTCTGTTTTGATGTGTTTAATTTTACCCTTTTGATATAATTGCATGTATATCTCAGTGGGTAAGATGGATGACCATATTGCTGTTTTTGTCAGATTGTGGATCAGAACTGTTAACAGTCTCACTGTTTGAATGTCTGCTTTACATGTTTTAACTTTGTAATTTGAACAACTATTTCCAAGAAGTTAGTATGTAATTTGTCAAGTAATAATTTCTTAGTTTTTTGTTGTCGTTCTTTTCCTTTTTTCCTTGGAATTCTATATTGTTGCTACCCTTTATTCTGGTTTTTTTTCTCTTTAAATAAAATTTTTTAAAAAGAGCACACCCCACATAAATGCTTCAGGAGCTACCAGCTAAATTCAAATTGCTCATTGGCTTCATTTCTTTTGTACCCCAATATTTAAGATACTCTCAGAGATTTGTAAAGTTAATCATCAAAAACCTGGAACAATTCCAGTTCCTTCTTTTTCTGGTGATGGTTTACAGATGTGTGCTCTGGAAAATTCAGACAGGAGGATGTGGAGATGCTGCATCTGATCTCAGGAGTCACTGTGTTCTCCCACTGTCCTGTCTCAGCGGCTGCTGCAAGAGACCTGATCTGGGCCAGTGAAGCCATCACAGTCCCCCTCTCCCAGCTTCAGGTTCTCTGGTTTCTCAGCTCTGGGATGTTGCCCCTGCAGCTGGAAGCTTCAGCCACCAGGAAGAAAACCCACTCAGAACCACTTTTGTGTGTGTGTGTGTGTGTGTGTGTGTGTGTGTGTCTCTGAAAGAAAGAAGCTTTATTTCTCTCATTAAATATATTCTTCTCTTAAATACAGTAGTTCCTAAAAATTCATTTGTCAGTTTTAGAGAACATGAACTCATACTGAATATCTAGTAGGTTGGGAATTTTGTTCCCCTATATCAAAATGATAAGAGTAAAAGAGCTAAAACAACATGGATTCACATCTCTCTATGAAGTGAGAGAACATGGGGATCAAGTGCAAGGAGTGGTCACAGTCCCAGGGGTGGCTCATTAACACAGCAGAATATCTATCTTGTATAGTCACAGATGAGAGTCCCATGGGCTTAATCTGTCTCCGAAGTAGACAAATAGCACACATGGCAGTGGAAATGATGTACACTTGGGTCTCTCTGCAAGAAAATGCTGTTTCTGCAGCTGAGCAGCCTGAGAACTGAGGACCCTGCCTGTATTACTGTGCTATATGCACCACGAGGGAATGTCACTGTGAGCCCAGACACAAACCTGCCGCAGGGACATTGACTACCAGCCGGGGGCGATGGAGAACCACCGAGCAAACTCCAGGGCCCAGGAGCAGATGAACAGCAGGAAGCAGAGTGTTGAGGGCTGCCTGTTGGCCTCTGGGGTTTCCTTTGTGTCTTATCTTCACATAGCCAGGAGGAACCCGAAATACACAGGCTTCAGATGCCTGATAAAGTATTCAATATCCAAGTTCAGTTATATATGTATATATTTTTTCCTTTTTTCTTGATTTCTCTCATATGGATTATCTTATAAAGGCAGTAACTGTAAAGTAGCTTGAATGCATTAAGAAGTTAAATATCTTTTGAATATTGAATGTTTAATATCTAAAATGAAGTTGTTATTTTTCTCATCATGAGGAGTAATTGTCTATTGCCAGAGTAAATGTTTCAGATTAGGAAATTAAATCTTCTCATCTCTCTGCACAGGGTCTGAGACCTTGCAGCTCTCTCCCCTCCTTGGTCCCTCAGGAGACTTGGTCCCCAGGCTCAGTCCAACACCATGAGGAGCTCTGGACTCATGGAAGGAGAAAGAAGGGCAGCTTCTGGACTTGACTCAGAGCTGTTTCCAGGAACCATATTGGGCTCTTGCAAATATTATCTGGTTTGAATTTTATTTACTTAATTGAGAAATTAGGAAATTATAAAAAATGCATTACCTTTCTTCTTTGGTTTCCTTTCCCCCGTCTCTGTCTCTGTTTCTGTCTCTGTCTCTCTGTCTTTCTCTGAAACACACATGCATAGATTTCAACATATATGCCATCATAACAATAAATAATAAGAAGATTAAATGATATTGTTTCATAATATTCATTTTACTTTCTAAAGATTCCCAAATCAATGTTTAGCTTTTTTTATTTTATGTAAGTTCATTCTGTATACATTAGTCACAGATCTTTTCCTAACTCTTTACAAAACAGACAGATATACCTCTATACTTAATGATATCATCCTCATTACTATGGTGTTCTGTCCTCTGAGCAGGAGGAAACTATGTGAAACACCAGTCCCCGCACATGCAGGCTTCCTGAAGGCAGAGCTGAGGTAAGCTCTTCACACATGGATCTCTCACATATCCATCATGTGGCTGTGGCCTGATGGTCCCTGTCATCCTGGGAAACTAAATCACCTCCACCTCCTCACTCAGCTCTGCACCTCACCTGGGCCATCACCATCACTGCCTCACCTTAGTTGCAGCAATGATAGTTCCTGTTTCCAGTGATGTTCCATGTGTACCTTTTGATTCAAGCCCAGATGAGAACACTTTCCAGAACATGCTCTCATTGGTATGTAATATTTGTTGTGAGACTCAGATCTTACACATGTTTATCCCTGAATTCATTAGAGTAACAATAAAGAATTGAAAGTAATAATCAAAAGTATGGGATTATGATGTTTAAAAATATAATGTTTTAAAACTAACTAGGCACACATTATAAAAGTTGTCAAATTTGTTCCCAGAGTCAGGTTAAGCTCATTAGCATCAGGATAACATGGCACAGATAATAAATTTAAGCCATTGACTCAGCCGTCTCCCCTATCTTTGCATACTGCCATGTGACTGACTTTAATAAGAGAAATGAGCTGATTTTATTGGACTAAATCACCATGAAAGAAAACAAGGCTCTTTCTGTGCTTTAGACTTATTACAATATTTAAAAAATGGAAAAAGAAGACAAAATGGTTCTTTTCATCTTCTGTTTCTTGAGAGCCACCAGAAAAATTCATTTAATGAAAGGAAGGATTTCTTCTGTAACTTTTGTTTAATAACACTCAAAAGAATAAAATTTTATGTTTCCAAATGTCTATATATTTTTTTTCTGAGGGGGCACCCTTTTTTAGTAAAAATATCTATTATTCACCCATTTCTTTCTATACACTCCACTTTACCTACAGTTTCATTCCAGATATGCAGCCCAAGACCACATGGAAAGGAAGGTAAAAGGTAGTTTCCTGTCACTTTGGGGTATTTCTCCATGTAATACTTACCCCTGACACTCTAATTTCATGTCTTTCCTTACCTCTGAAGTCTCAGCTAGACAAGTTGATTTTCAATAGAAGAGACTATTCTCAAAGGACTCAAACTATCACTCATGTCAAAAATAACTACTGTCTATCTGGCCCAGATCCTGGTGAAGTTCAGGGAACCTGGTAACGGTCTGGATGGAAGCTGGATCCACAGTGAGGGGCAGTCAGAGTTAGCCCAGCCACAGCCCTCAGCTCTGCAGGGATCAGGACAGACCTGGCTCCTCACAACCCAGGGGTGTGCAGTCCCTTCAAAGGGAGCCAAGGAGCACTCAAGGGGATCACATTGCCCAGGAGCCAGCCCTTCCAGGTCCCAGCACCGGAGCAGCTGCATGGAGACACTGGAGGACTTTAGCTGCTGAGACCTCGGGTCCTCTTCACTCTTGATCCTCCTGTGACCCAATTCCCTCTATGCAAATTGAGTAATAATTGGGCCTTTACGTCTTTTATTACATCTTTTTATTTTAAAGAGCATAAAACAGAATAAAATCAATATAACAAACCAGTATAACTAATACAGGACTTCAAACATGAAATTGACAACAGTTACCACAATGCCTCTCATTGTTTTCCAAACAGCTGCAGATACCTTCAGACACAAGTAAAAATCAAACAGAACAGAAGAGAAATAGGAAAAACAAAACAATGAATGCAATAAAGGGTTTCAAACAAGCCAAAAGTAAATCTAAAACTGCTACCATAATATATCTTGCTATCTTTAAAATAGCTGCTCTTGAAATAGCTCCTCAGATTTAGCATAATCAAAAAAACAAAAGAGAATAAAACCCAACCCAACAAAGCAATGGAAATGATATAGGACCTCGAAATAAGACCATAGGGAATCAACAATGGCTGCAACCCTCAGAAGATCCCTTCTAGATGCCACACTGCATACCGATATCCTCTAAACCTATGATGAGACCACTGACTCTAGCCCCTGCAATGTTAGTGAAACCCCAGAGCACCACAAGAGTCCATTTGCATTTCACCTAGACAGCTATCCTCACAGCCTGTGTTTCTCTGGATAAGTCAGTTGCCTACGGGGTTTGGTACCCCTTGCTTGCCAGCCAGCTGGCTGGAAAGGGGTAGGGTCTGGCTGTTCACAGTCTGGTGCCGGTTCCCACAGATGGTGCTGGTTCCCAGACTGAGTTTGTTTGCTGGTGCAGCCATTGTTCTCTACCCTTCCTCTTTCATTGTTGTATCTTCTTTGTACAAATTTAGCTGTATGTCATTTGAAACTATAAATCTGTGAACAATTGACAAACTTATTGAAATAATTTAGGTATCAACAATTTCATCAATTAAATTTATAAGTGCTCATGTTTTGTGAGCAAATGCCATTAGACCTGCAACCACCAATACTATGTCACTGTAAATCATTTTCTTAAATTAAAAGGGATCCAAACATTTTTCGCTGGCCCTTTGTATTCCTGCACTTCCCACACCCTGACCCAGTCACAATGAGCACAAATCTATCACTGCACTGTGGACTTGCCTGTTATGGAAAATTTTCTTAAGCTTCAAAGAATAAAGAGTGCTTCTATCTACATTCAGGCTTAGCAAAATATTTTTTGCATATTATGCATATTTTATGTTTTGGATAAAAATGACAGGCAACAGACATACTGATGAGGATGTGGTAAAATTAGAGTTCTCAAAATGGTGATGATACTGTGCCATTTTCAGCTACTGTAAAAATAATTTGTTATTTTTATTGTGTCTTGTTATTGTGTGAATATGCTTTGAAATTTATTAGTGCAAGAGACATAGTGCGGACACATAGTGAGACCAAACACAAAGATTCCTACAGGGGCACTGAGGACCAGCAGGCAGTAGTTGGGTTACAGAGAGAGCACAGGGTCTACACCAAGAGAAGTTTTAGAAGAAGGTGAAAGGCGGTTTCTGTCAGTATCCAGAACGTCTCCGTATAATACTTATCCCAGATACTTCAAATTTATGTATCTGTTTCACCTCGGAAGTCTCTGAGTTAGACAAGATTGTTTGTCAAGAATTTATCCTTTTTTATAGCTGAGTAGCAGTCCATATTGTGCAAATACTATATTTTCTTTATCCATTCATTTGTTTATGCTATATTGGCTGCTTTCAGGATTTAGCTATAACTAATTGTGTTAGCTATACACAATGCTATGCATGCAATGCTACAGTTCAATTTTTTTAGCTCTTTGATACAGATATGCAAAATGGGAATAGCTCTATCATATGGAATTTCTACCATCAGTTCTTTGAAGAACATCCATACTGATTTAAAATGTCTGAACTAGTTTCCATCTCCAGTAACAGTGTATCAGGATCCATAAGAAGGAAAGTTAACACAAAACAACCTAAGGATGATCACAAGCTGCCTGGTGACAGGATGTGGTAGGGAAGCAAGGAGGGAGGCATTGCAGAGCAGTCTCAGGACACACAGAGGATGACATGTGTGCCCCCCTACTTCGAATGTTTGTGATTTTGCAAGTGTCTGTGCGTGTTAATACTTCTCAGGAGCATATTTTCTTTATGAGCAGTTTGTGCCTTATATCTGGTGAAGCTTTTACAGATAAATGACAGGTGAGAACAGAAGAAAATGAGAGAGATAACAACAGTCAACAATAAGAGAGACACTAATGGGCACCAACATGATCACTGGTTCTGTTTCCTCTCAGCAAGCAGTGTAATGCAGCAAAGTCACACAAGTTCTTGCCACAGGGAGAGGGGATGTGAACCTCAGGAGGTTCATTCTGTGTCCAGAATCTGGGTCATGAAGCAATTTGTCCACAAGTTAGGAGAGCATAGGGCCAGATAGTGGGCATAACCTTATAAGACATTGGATCCTATGGAGATAATGCAACAGTTTATGACACTCTCATCACTTTTCATGATCACAAAGTGAGCAGCAACAAATAAAAATCCATGATCTGTGTACATGCACAAAAGTGAAATGAGGTTAAGCGATACACACAGAGCGAGACTCTATCACATAATAGTTTTTAGTGCTACCATTGTTACCAAACTTCCTCAGGACACTCACCGCTGCTGTGTACTATGCACTTTCTGAGATATCCATCCTCAGTTCTGTCTATATAAAGAAGGCCATGCAAATATGGCCTCCCTATGCTGATGAAAAGCAGCCCAGCCCTCACCCTGCAGCTCTGCAGAGGAGCCCAGCCCTGGATGCCCAGCCATTCCCACTCAGTGATCAGGACTGAGCACAGGCTCACCATGGAGTTCACAGTGAGCCTGGTTTTCCTTATAGCTGTTTTAAAAGGTAATTCATGAAAAACAAGAGTAAATGAATGCATGAGAGGCATGAACGGGATAAACTGTGGACCTGTGTGACAGTTTCCTGAGCAGGATGTCTCTGTTCGCAGGTGTCCAGGCTGAGGTGCAGCTGGTGGAGTCTGGCGGAGGCTTGGTACAGCCTGGGGGATCCCTGAGACTCTCCTGTGTGGCTTCAGCATTCACTTTCAGTAACTACTGGATGAACTGGATGTGCCAGGCTCCAGGGAAGGGGCTGGAGTGGGTCTCAGACATCAAGGGTGATAGTAGTACTATAAACTACATAGATTCTGTGAAGGGCCGATTCACTATCTCCAGAGACAATGGCAAGAACACGGTGTATCTGCAGATGAGCAGCCTGAGACCCGAGGACACGGCCATATATTACTGTGCTACAGACACAGTGAGAGAATGTCACTGTGAGCCCAGATAAAAACCTCCCTGCAGGAGCTCTTACGACCAGAAGGGGGCGATGGGATCCACCGAGCAGGGGCCAGGGCCTCTGAAGCAGGTGCAGAGCTGAGAGCTGGGGATTGAGGGATTCGTGTTGGCCTCTTTTGTTTCCTCTGTGGCTTCACATCACAGGAACAAACTAGAGATACAGAGGCTTCAGATGATTTATGAAGTATTCGCGATACAAGTTTAGTTATACATGTATTTTTTCCTTTTTTTGATTTCTATCATATCAATTATCTTTAAAAGCCCATAACCTGAAAGTAACTTGTCCATGTTGAGAAGCATCTTTTGAGTATCTAATCATTAATATCTACAATGAAGTTGTTATTTTTCTCATCATAAGGATAGGTTGTCTACTGCCAGAGTAAATGTTTCAGATTAGGAAATTAAATCCTCTTGCCTCTGGACAGGGTCTGAGACCTTGCAGCTCTCTCCCCTCCTTGGACCCTCAGGAGACCTGGTCACCAGGCTCAGCCCACCACCATGAGGAGCCCTGGGCTCAGGATAGGAGGAAAAGGGGCAGCTGGGGACTGGACTCAGGGCTGTGTCCACGAACCATGTTGAGCTCTTTTTGCAAATATTATCTGCCTGGAATTTTATTAAAATAATTTAGAAATTAGGAATTTATAAAATATATGATACCATTCTTCTTTGGTTTCCTTTCCCACCCTCTCTGTTTCTGTCTCTGTCTCTGTCTATATCTTTTTCTGGAATACACATGCATAGATTTCATTCTATACAACAGCATAATAATAGGTAATATGAAGATAAAATACTGTTCAGTAAAATTCATTTTACTTTCTAAACATTCTCAAATCTATGCCTTTATACTTTTTTATTTTATATAAGTTCATCCTGTATTCATTAGTCACATATGTGTTCCTAATTCTTTATAAAATAGTCACAATACCTCTATACTTAATGACATCATCCTCATTAGTATGGTGTTCTGTTCTCTGAATAGGAGGAAATTATTGGAAACAACCAATCCCCACACATGCAGGCTTTCTGAATGCAGAGCTGAAGTGAGCTCTTCCCACATGGATGTCACACATATCCATCATGTTGCTGTGGGCTCATGGGCCCTGTCATCTTGGGAAGCTAAATCACCACCACCTCCTCACCCAGATCTGCACCTCACCTGGGCCATCGCTATCACTGCCTCACCTTGGTTGTAGGAATGAGAGTTCCTGTTTCCAATGGTGTTCCATGTGCACCTTTTGATTCAAGCCTAGGTGAGAAATAGTAAGTAATACTTGTTGTGAG
The DNA here is from genome assembly GCA_004027295.1 of Dolichotis patagonum. Taxonomy (NCBI): domain Eukaryota; kingdom Metazoa; phylum Chordata; class Mammalia; order Rodentia; family Caviidae; genus Dolichotis; species Dolichotis patagonum. Next base: position 18,770 of record PVJX010023071.1, on the reverse strand, counting down.
GTTCAGATATTATACAATGTTTATCCCAGAATCCATTAGACAAACACTAAAGATTGTAATAAACCAAAGTATCAAATTATGACATTTAAAAGTATGCTATTTTAAAACTAATGAGGCACATATTACAAAAGTCATCAAATTTGTTCCCAGACTCATGTTTAGCTCATTAGCGTCAAGATAATATGGCACAGATAATAAAGATTAAGCCATTGACTCAGTTGTCTCCCCTCCCTTTGCATACTGCCATGTAACTGACTCACACACATAGAGTTTTATTAAGGGAAATGAGCTGATTTTATTGGACTAAATGACCATGAAATAAAATAAGGCTTTTTCTGTGCTTCAGACTTATTACAATAAGTCTAAGAAAAGAAACAATAAGTCTAAGAAAAGAAACAATAAGTCTAAGAAAAGAAACAAAATGGCTGTTTTCGTTTTGTTTCTTTAGAAGCACCAGAAAAATTCACTTAATGAAAGTTAGGAATTCTTCATTTTTTTGTTTAATAACACTTGAAAGAAAAAAAATTTCCTTTTCCAAATGTCTATATATTTTTTCTGAACCAGCACCCTTGTTTAGTAAAAATATCTTCTATTCACCAATTTCTTTCTATACACTCCTCTTTAGCTACAGTTTCATTCCATGTATGCAGCCCAAAAGCACACATAAAGGAAAGTGAAAGGTAGTGTCACTGTTGGGGTTTTCTCCATATAATACCTATCCCTGAAACTCTGATTTCATGTCTTTCCTTACCTCTGAAGTCTAAGCTAGACAAAGTTGATTTTTAATAGGACAGCCCATTCTCAGAAGACTCAAATTATCACTCGTGTTAAAGATTTTGTGTGTTCATCTGGTCCAGACCCCGGTGAAGCTAGGGAACCTGATAATAGTCTGGATGCAAGCTGGATCCACAGTGAGGGGCGGTCAGGGTGAGCCCAGCCACAACCCTCACCTCTGTAGGTTATCAAGACCCACAGACCCTGATTTTCACAGCTCAGGGGTGTGCAGTCCCCTCAGAGGGAGGTGAGGAACACTCAGGGTGATCATGTTGCCCAGGAGCCAGCCCTTCCAGGTCCCAGCACAGGAGCAGCTACACGGAGATCCTGGGGAGACATTAGCTGCTGAGACCCCAGGTCCTCCTCACTCATCATCCTCCTGTGACCCATTTCCCTCTATGTAAATTGAGTAGTAATTGGGCTTTTATGTTTTTCATTATGTCTTCTTTTTTATTTTAAAGAGCATATAACAGAATAAAAGCAATCAAAACAAACCAGTGTAAGAGATACAGGACTTCAAAACATGAAATTGACAACAGTTACCACAGTGTCTCTCCTTGTTTTCTAAATAGCTGCAGATACCTTCAGACATAGTAAAAATCAAACAGAACAGTACAAAAGAGAAACAATACAAACAAAACAATGAGTGCACTAAGGATTTCAAAACAAGCCAATAGTAAATCCAAAACTGCTACCATAATATATCTTGCTATATTTAAAATAGCTGCTCCTGCTGTCTGATTTAACATAATCAAACAAAACAAAAGAGAATAAAACCCAACCCTACTGTTGTGGTCAGGGGTTGTACACAGAACAATTAGAATCAGGACATGGAATTTATAATATTATTTTATGATTGTCACAGAGAGTTAACACAAGAAAATGCAGGAAATCTGTCCACAACACTAAAGACATAGAATATTTAGCCAAGGGCCTGAAACCTACATCTATGTCCCACATGAGCCCAGATAAAGACCCAGAGCTCATGACAATGCCTCTCACGAGTCCAACTGGAGGTCTAGAGCCCACAAGAAGGATGCACACCAGTCTCTTTTACACATCCATGCTGGGAAGGCCCAAAGATCAGCTGTGGAAGCTAGAAAGTCTATGCCAGCAGGGTGAAGGAGCTGTGCTGGTAGGGTGAGTGTTCTACGCTGGAGCTGAGAAGTCACACTCACAACATGGACCAGGGCTGTCTTGAAAAGCACCACAGCCATCCTCAGTGACATGGAGGCCCCAAGCTCCTCCAACTACAAGCACAGTGGAGTACATGCCAGGAAGCCACTATGACGAGTTCATCCTGGAGACCAAGCAGCACACGTCTTCCTCTCCGGAGCCAGGAAGCAATGCTTGATGTGAGGACCACAGCTTCTCCAGGAGAACCTAACGGCTCAAACAACAACATGTGGGAGAACCCACAATGCCTCAACACCTCAATGTCCTTCCTTCTCCTTCTCCACATGTCTATTTATGCCAGCAACTTTTCTCAAGTGGAACATCTACACTCAGGAGCATGGTGATTTAACTCCACTGGCATTAACTTGACAACCAGTTTTTAATCCATAACAGTCCACCCCTGATCAACTTAATAACCACACACATTTCCTTAAACTAGTCTTTTGTGGTGATTTGTAAAAGTTAACATATATTGTTTTATTTAGATTTACATTAATACAACAATTAAATATATACAATTCTTTTTACACTTTTTCCTGCACCAAAAGCAAAACATTAAATCACAGTACTTTGATAAATTAACCTGGTTACAAACATATAGAAACATTAAAATCACACTAAAAAAAATTACAATCACAGTCCGTGCTTCCCATTAACTTTTAACGTGGCATGGCAAGAATAACATATAAGGATCTGCTGCAATTCAAATGTACTCTTGATTTTTCCATTGTCCTATTCTTCCAAACAACCATGTTCTCTGTTTCATCTTGGCAACCCACAGTTCCAATGGAGCCTTCTTCATGGCCCAAGTGTTTTAAATTAATCTACTGGTTCTTTGCTCTAAATTTCCAACATATATCTGGTCAAAAGCAACTGTGCTACCATTCCAATAGTAGACTACAATGAACTTTTTCTGCCACCCAGGTAATATCTCTAAATACAAACAATGAAGACCAACTTTCAGCTAACGTAAAGCACAATATACTACCTGGACTCTAGCAGCCATTGAAGTATTTCCAAACAGAAGCCTCCCAAGCTTCATCTTAATTGGCACCATTAACATCAGTACTCTGATTTTCCAGTTTCTGACCAGAGTCTCCAAAATAGTTTACAGCATACAAGGGCTGTCTCTTTGGCCAGTCTCTCAAAAACTTTCCAAATTAATTGCCAAGTCTCTTAAGTTACAGAATAAAACCCAACCCTACAAAGCAATGGAAATTATATAGGATCTCGAAACAAGACCATAGGGAATCATCAATGGCTGTAACCTCAGAAGGAGATCCCCCTGCATGCCACACTGTGTACCTCTATCCTCTGAACCTATCATTAGACCAATGACCCTAGCCACACAATGTTAGTGAAAAACAAGAGCACCACAGATATCCAATTGCATTTCACCTCCACAGCTATCACCACAGCCTGTGTTTTTCTGGAAAAGTCAGTAATTTATGGGGGTTGGGATCCCTTGCCTGCCTGCCTCCTGCCTACCTGCTCACTGGAAGGGGCTGGAGTCCAGCCTTTCCTAGTCTGGTGCTGCCTACCACACATGGTGCTGGTAACCAGACTGGACTTTTTACTGATGTGGCCATTGTTCTCTGCTCTCCTTTTTCATTATATGTTCTTCATACAAATTTAGATGTATGTCATTTTAAACTGTAAATCTGTGAATATTTGACAAACTTATTGAAATAATTTAGATATCAACAATTACATCAATTAAATTTATAAGTGCTCATGTTTTGTGAGTAAATGCCATTAGACCTGAAACCACCAATACGATGTCACTGTAAATCATTTTCTTAAATTCAAAGGGATCCAAATGTTTTTTGCTGGCCCTTTGTATTCCTGCACTTCCCACACCTTGACCCAGTCACAGTGAGCACAAATCTATCACCGCACTGTGGACTTGCCTGTTTTGGAAAATTTCCTTAAGCTTCAAAGAATAAAGAGTTCTTCTATCTACATTCAAGCCTTAGTAAAATAATTTTAGATTTTTGCCTTTTATGCATATTGTGTTTTGGATAAAAATGACAGGCAAATAACATACTGATGAGGATATGGTAAAATTAGAGCCCTCAAAATGGTGATGATATTGTGCAATTTTTCAGCTACTCTACAAATAATTTTGTATCCTTTAAAATTCAGTAACTGAATTTATCATATGATTTATGTCAGTTCATAATTAGTAGTATTGAAACTGAACATTAGTGCAAAATTTTGCAAGGTAACATTCCTATAAAATTCCTTCACAGGAACTAAAATTTAGAAACTACCTAAAAGTCTACCAGTTTATGGAGAATTTTATCAAAGTAATTGTATACACACATGGGATATACTTCACTCTTCAAAAAATAAGAATATTATTCTTGTTATTGTGTTAGTATGCATTGAAATTTCTTAGTGCATGCAAAAACAACTTCTTGTGTGATTCTAGTGACAATATCATCCACATTTTTCATATCATTGCACATAGGAAATAATTCTATGGCTTTCAGAGACTATGGTGACATGAATTAGACAGTGAATTATTAGCAATAGTCATCAGTTTTCTTATGGTGAGAAACATGCAGTTTAAGTACTGTATGGTAGTATCACAAATGATTTAATACACAAAATCCCATTCAGTTCCATATTTCTGCATTGGTCTTAGTGCATGAGGGTAAAATTCATGTAGAATGCATGAATATTAAAAAAGATAAACCAAAAGATATAACACACAGTACATTTCTGGAGAAAACACACAGTGCAAAAACATAATTTAAAGTTCAAAATGTATTTTAAATTCTCAGCAATACACTATGTCGACATCATGCAAAGGTGATAAATATAATATAGCATAAAGACATGATCTGAAAAAACAGCCCAACATAGTTCATTTCTGATAATATAGTGGTTGCAAAGAGCAGCAGGATAGGGTAAAATATTAACTCAAAGGAAAGGAAAACTCAAGAATCTGAAAATTTCCCAGATTGACCAAATGACAAATGACACCAAGACTTATCAGAGTGAACACTGAAGTCAAGTGAAGGGAACACATGGAAAGGAGAGCAGCAGAGACTGAGAGAAGCCATATGCTGCTCCACAGGAAAATAGAAAACTGAAGCACATGCCATTTAGAGCCTGTTACTCCCATCAGGCTCAGGGTGCAGGGATATGAGAGAAGACAGGCCATCGATTACTGACATGTGAATACAGTCTTATTTCTTGAGTCAGCCCCAAGTATTGGAGCAAGTTTCCACATCAACCAGAAGGGCGAGTACTATGTGTTCAGGAAAAGTGTGGGCTCAGCTGCTGACACTGCACAAACCACATACATCCAAGCTGTCCATGGAACACTCACTCCACAGATGTGCATATTCCAAAAGGTGAGGGGCATGGAGGCTGCCATCTGTCATTCAAAGCAAGCACTGGAAATCTGCAGGCACAAGCAGGAACCACTGCAGGAGGGAGGACACTGCAGAGACCCCACAGAGGCAACACCACCACAAGAGTGGGGTGAGAGCCAGCACAGAGAGGCACCCAAGAATTCTGCCTTGCAGTTCCCTGTTGCTATATTTGGCACAAGACCCCTGGCCTGCAGAGCTATCAGCATGAAAGCTGGTGGGAGCCAGCAGGCCTTAGCTCACTCCTATATGTAGTCAGGTGACAGCTGCAGCCAAGAGGCATGTGGATGAGACTGCCAGGACCTTCTCGCCTTGTCACCTAAAGTCATAGTGAAACGAAGTCACAGAGGACTCCTGTGGATCATTAAGGATACACACTGCTCTAGTAGGGTTTTGGTGGTTTGTGGGACTTGTAACTCCTTTCTGTCAGCTCTGTAGATTACAAGTGTCCACCCTATGCCAGGCCCACCACTGTATTTGGGAAGCAAAGAATACAGTTAATTTTAAAGGTACAAACTTGGACAATCATACCCCAAATATGATGCAATGTTTATTTCAATGCTATTTATAGCAGTCTTTTTAATTGACATAAGAATGATTTCAAATCTTTGGCCAGTGTGAGGGAGTAAAATGACTTTAGTAAGAAAGATGAAAACAGGATGGAGTTCAGGATGGAAAGCCGTGATTTGAGAACATGAGCCCTCAGTGTTTTGGTGTTGGAGCTCATGGGCCCCCCTAGAGTATATCATTAAGACCAGGTGACATTCTTGGCATGTTTTTCTAGTGGTCCTGAGGTCTTCCACGAGACCAGGGCTCTTGAGACATGAGATGATCTCTCATTTTGCCTTGCTGAGATGGAGGGACACAGTGTTCATCTCTACTGTTACCTGGGCATTCAGAAAGTTGACAAGATTTGGAAGCACGGAGCTACCTCTGCCAGGTACCAACTCTGTGATTGCCTGTTCTTGAACTCTCAGGGTAGAGAAATACAAGGAGAACCTGTATTTTATGTAAGTTTATCCTTGTGAGGTATTTTTACAGCTTCACCAACAGATGGGCACCCCTGAAGTTTGCACATCTATCTTCACAGTCTGATTCTTGAGCACACTCATCTTTCAGTAATCCATGAATTTCTTCCAGCTTAATCTTCTGATTATGTGGCCTAGGGTAACCTCTGCCCCAGGTATTGAGTCTTGGTCCTATTTTATTATGTCTGTCTGATAACTCCAGACTCCATATTTTTATCCAATTGTAATGTCATTCTTTGATATTCTCATGAAAATTGATTAATTTACACTTAATCCAGTGTGGTTTTTTGGTTATGGTTGCACTGTTTATTGTAAAGAAAGAACAACACATGCAATAAATTTAAACAAAGCAAAATAGTACAAGACCAATGAAAACAAAAGAATGAAAACATTATGGGCCTTCAAAATCAGGCAACAGGAAATCAACAATGGCTGTGATAATGTCTCTTGTTCTCTTCAAAATATCTGTCCATACCCTCACACATGTTGAATCATGTTTTGGTATGGAAAACTATTTTGAAGAAAACAAAAGACATTATGGAGGCCCCTATTTATTTCCTATTGTCTTATTTAGAAGTCATGTAGTGTTTGCATTGTTCTGTTCTGTTCTTCTTTGTTCTGTTCTGCTTTGTTTTATTATCTTTAAAATAAAAAAGAAAGAATGACATTTTACGTGTCTATATTTGCAGGATGATGCATGGCTTTCCTTGTAATAACCAGAGGTTTATAATATTTAAATAACCATTAACAGCCCAATTGAAGAATTAAACTCCAGTGTATTATAACTTGCTATTTTTAATTGTTCATTTTCTGCTTATTTTTGCCTTCCAGGTGATAAAAAGGCCTCATAGTGTATCAGCAAATAGTCTACCACTGAGCTGTGTCCTCGACTCCATTCTCATATATTGGAAAACTGATCAGTATAAATGTCCATGAGTGCTGACTCCCACAATCGTGTGCAGGTATTTCAGACTCATATTGTGTTAAACCTGACCAAAGTTACAGAATGTGTGCTCTTTGTATCAATGTTGAAATAGGGGTGTTAGTGGGAAGCAAACTGAGAATGGTCACGAGCTGCCTGGGGATGGGATGCAGGAGGGAAGCAGGGGAGGGAGGGACTGCAGAGGAGCCTCAGGACACACTGAGGATGATGTTGCAAATGTGACTGCATGTATGATGATGCAAGTCTCCATGTGTGTTAATATTTTCAAGTGCACACTTTACATATGGGCAGTTTGTGTCTTCTATGTGTCACAGATTAGCAACTTTTAATTATAGAAAAGTAGTTAGAGAGTTAATGACAGTTGAAAATGAGAGGCTCACTACCAGGTTTCCCCTTAAACACTGATTCTGTTTTCTTTCAGCAAACAGCAGAATGCAGCAAAGTCACCCATATTCTCCCTACAGAAAGAGAGGAATACAATCATGATCAAGGATGTACGTTCTGTTCAGCAACTGGAAGAGGAAGCAATTTGTCCACAGCTTGGGAGAGCATAGGCCCAGTGGGGAGAACATTTATGGCATGTCAGTTATGCTGTAGAAAAAGAAGCTGTTTCTGACACTTTCATAACTTTCATAAAGCAGATAAATTGAATGGAAATGTATTTCATGTGAACAGAAGAAATAAATGGACATGAAGAGATAAAGATACCAAAATATTACCTCACAGTGAGTTTTCATATAGTTTTGAATGAAATCATTAGTGCCAAAATCCCTCACTACAGTCACATTGGATGTAGGCCCAGCCCTGTGTAAGTTTTTCATCCCCAGACTTGTCTATATTGGTGAGAGCCATGCAAAGAGGACCTCCCTCTGCTGATGAAAACCAGCCCAGCCTTCACCCTGCAGCTCCACAGAGGAGCCCAGCCCTGGGTGCCGAGCTGTTCCTACTTGCTGATCAGCACTGAGCACAGATGGCTCATCACAGAGCTGGTTCTGAGCTGGGTATTCTTGTTAACAATGTTAAAAGGTAAATATTTAGAAAAAAAGTGCTGAGGGCATCAGTGGACAAAATTAAGTTAAACAGTGGACATGTGGGACAGTTGCCTGAACAGGATGTCTCTGCATCTTCAGGGGTCCTGTGTGAGGAGCAGCTGGTGCAGTCCAGGGGAGGCTTGGGGCAGCCTTTGTTGTCCCTGAGACGGACTTTCCTGTGTGGCCTCGGGATTCACCTTCAGTAGCTATGCCATGCACTGGGTTCTCCAGATGCCAGGGAAGGGGCTGGAGTGGGTCTTATTCATAGGTACCAGTGGTAGCACATACTACCTAGACTCCATGAAGGGCTGATTCACCATCTTCAGGGACAATGGCAAGAACACGCTGTGTCTGCAGAGGAGCATCCTGAGACCCAAGAACATGGTCATGTATAACTGTTCTACAGGCACAGAGAGAGAATATCCTGTGAGTCTTCACTGAACTCCCTTCAGGGTGTGCCCAACCTGCAGTGAGGGATGGGGATCCACATAGCACCAGCCAGGGCTCCAGGTGCAGGCACAGAGCAGAAAGCAGAGGGTTGAGGCTTTCCTGTTGGCCTCTGGGCTTTCCTGTGTGTTAACATCACATAATCAGAAGGGACCCAAAATACACAGGCTTCAGATGACTTACGATGTATTCAGAATGTAATTACAGTTTTGTTATACACACTCATTTTTTCTATGTCTCTTCCATATGATTTTTCTTAAATTGCCAGTAAAATTCAAAGGACATTTTAAGAAGTTAAGTTTCTTTGCAATATCACATCATCATTATCCAAATCTACACCCGATAGTGTAGGGAGGTATCAAGAAAAGGCACAACAGATTGTTCAAGTTGTTCTTTCTTTCACAGGAACATGAGACGAATTTAGTATGGGAAGACATAGGATGCACTCAAGAGCACATAGTGGTTGCCTAAGGAAATGAGGCACCAGAATGACATTTTGAAGACGCGGTTACAGCACCAATTGCATGAAAATATTCTGCAGGATGCTTCAAACTTCCCAAGGCTTTCTGTGCTTTAACTTAGGGTGCACTGTACAGTAAATTTGTCTCCTAATGCTGCAACTCATGTGTGGAGGAATCAAGTGATGGAGTTGGGGCACAGTTACATTATTAGTAAAGGCAAAGTTATAAAACAACAAACTTATAGACATGTTGCATCAAGTTAAAATCAAACAGTAGCCTCTGCCTAGCTCCTGCTCCCTGTCTGGTAAATACCCTACTGAGTTCAGGTAGCCTTGACTGTCTGCTTGCAGCTGCTTTTTCTGATACTGTGCAGGGCCAGTTTGACTATTCCCAGCTTATTTTCCCCTTAATTAAAAAATATATTGTTCACATTGTTCACCCAATGAGTAAAATGCAGAAGAGTGCAGGAGATCTGTCTACATACAAGATACCTCAAGAATCCAGCTAAGGACCTGGAACTCATAGCAATGTCCTCTAAAACTCCAGCTGGAGGCCTGGAACCCACAACAGTGTCTCATGCAAGTCTATGTCAAGGGTCTGCACCAAGAAGGCCTAAAGCTCAGTGGTGGAAGACAGAAAATCTGTGCCAGCAGGATGAAGGATCTGAACCAGCAGGCTGAGGGATCTGCACTGGAGCCAGGAAGCTATGCTCAAAATAAGTGTCTGAGCTCTGCCAAGAAGAGCAGCAGCCATCCTCTGTGACTGACAGGACCCAATCTCTTCTGACAAGAAGAATAGCTGAGTTTCTATCAGGAAAACCACCAGGACAAGCTTCTCCATTAGAATCAGTAACAAAGCACCTTTCCCTCCACTTCTGCTTTTATGCAGCTGACAACAATCCTCAGCTGAGACTTAACACCCAGTGCCACGCTAAGTTCATTCAGGTGTCACAGCTGAACATAGATAATTCACTGCTATGTATATCAGGGAACACAACTATCAGCACTATTATGGTTTGAAAAGACAAATAAAAGCTCTTAGAGTTGTCTTTGGAATTGTAGGACTGCTGGTTTCCACCACACCTCTAGTTCAATCTCTTTGGCCTGTGCAGAAGATTGATTGGTCTTGGAGAATGGTAGTGAATGATGATAAATTCAATCAAGTAGCAACTCCAATTGCACTTGCTGAGCAGATGTGGTTTCTCTGAAGATGAAGTTGGTTACGGTTTTTTGATCTCTTCATGAGTGGGATGGAGCTATTGATGTGACCATGTGTTCTCCATATCAGCCATAGACACAGGGAAAGAATCAGCTTTCAGATGATGAGATCAGCAGTCTAAGACCTGCAGTGTCCTGCCTCAGGGCTATATTAACTTTCCATTCCTGGGTCACAACTGACTCCCCAAGGATCTTGGTCACCTTTCTATCCCACAAGGTGTCCCTCTGTTCTATTTCACTGATAATATCATGTCATTTGCACAAAGTGAACCCAAGGTGGGAACCACTCTGGACTTGGCAGTAGAGCAGGTGCAAGCCAGATGACGGGACATAAATCCAACTAAAATTTAAGGTCACTTTACATCTGTGAAATTTCTAGAAGTCCAGTGGTATATTCCTAGCTATCCTTTCTAAGTAAAAATATAAATTGTCACATGTGAACCATCTTAAAACCAGATGCATAAATCCAAGTGGGCCAATTTGAATTCTGGAACCAACACAACCTCACTTAATCCTTTGGCCCTAGCAGTTTACCAAATGATTCAGAAAGGTGCTAGTTTGAGTGAGGCCTAGGAGGAGAACAAGCTCTACAAGAGGCCCACACTTCTGTGTAGACTGTCCTGCCACTGGGCCATGGATCTGGCAGATCAAATGGAATTTGTGGTGTCAGTGACAGATAGGGATGTTGTTTGGTTTCTCAGGCAGGGAACAACAAGTAATTAAAAGTAGAGGCCTTTACAATTTTAGGGGAAGTTTCAGTCATTACCTGCAGATAACCACTCTCCATTTCAGAGGCTGCTCTTTCCCTGCTACTGGCCTCAGTGGAAACTGAAAGCTTGAACAAGGGACACCAGGTTACCTTGTGGTCTAAGCTGCCAGTCATGACCTGGATGTCACTGATGCACTAAGCCATACAGTTGGAAATGCACATCAACATCTCATCAGGAAATGGAAGAGGCGCACACATGATCAAGCCAGGGCAGCACCACTGGGCACAAGCAAGTCACGTGAAGAAGCTGCCCAAATGCCCAGGGGTTCCTACCACTACTGTGTAGCCCTTATTTTAGCAGCATGTACCTATGGCCTCCTGCAAGGTAGCTTATGATCAGCTGCAGAGGGAAAGAACACTGTTTCCTGATTTACAGAGAACTGTGCATTTTGCAGGCACCACACTCTCATAGACAGCTGCCGAATCACACCCCCCTTTCAGGAGGTCTCTGATGTTCAGTAGTGAAGCAAAACCATCACAAAGGACAGAACTTTGGGCAATGCACTTGGTGATACATTTTTCCTGGAAAAACACATGGCCATATTTGAGACTCTATGCTGATTCCTGGGCTGTGGTCAGTGGTTTCCATAGTGAGTTCAAGGACAACCTGAACTGCATAGTAATACCCTGTCTCACAAACCAAATCAACATTCTGCTACTCCTCCTCCTCCTTCTCCTTCTCATCTTCATCATCATCATGTGAACAGGACAAGTGGTTCTGTGGACAACAGTTTTTTTTTCAACCACCCTCTCATTGCCCAACTGATTCATGAACAAAGTATCTATGGTGGCAGGGATAGAGTTCATGGGTATTAGACACACTTTGCAAATCTAACCTTGAAAAAATTTTCCATTTCTTCCATGGTCAGCTTAAATTCAGAAGGGTTGCAAAATAATTGGCCTCAGAGCAAGTCTGGGTCAGGTAAAAGGGGATTAAAAAATAAAAATTAAGACACACTCAGGATTGGAGGGGCCTGGTGTGAAGAGGAACAATGGCTCCTCAAGCTGCTCTTTGCTTTAAAGTGAGGTGAAGAACACTTTATTAGAGGGTGGTGTAGGAAGAACTGATGAACAGAGTGTGGCTGCTCAAAGCAATGAGGCACAAAGTGGCCTTTTGCAGATGCAATGACAGCACCTGTTACATGAAATTACCTTGCAGAGTTGGTTTGATTCTTCGCAAGTCCATATGTGCCTTTAACTGGGGTGGGCTCTGTGGCAACTTGTCTCCCCTGGCCATTCATGGGCTCAGGAGTGCAGTGGTGGGACTGGGAAAGGTACCAATTACAGCTACTCCTAGAGACCTACAAGGAAATTTTCTTCTTCCTGTTCCTACAAATGTGTGCACTTCTGGCCTAGATGTTTTTGTTTCAAAGGAGCAGGGAGGCTTTTACAATGCAGCACAATGATGATTTCACAGACCCAGAAGCTGAGGATTTGTCCTGGTTGCTTTGGGCTCCTCCTGTCTCCAAGAAAACAAGCTAAAAAGGGAGTGGTAGTGTGCCATAGGCAATCAATCTAAACTATGCAGGGGAAACTGGACTGTTACTCCACAGTGTAGAAAAGAAAAAACATGTGGCATTCAAAAGTTCCCTTAGTGCATTTCTTTACCATACCCTTATATTAAAATCAATAAAAAACCACCAGCAGGGGGTGATGGGGATCCATGGAGCACAGGCCAGGGCCCAGGAGCAAGGGCAGAGTAGGAAGCAGGGGGGTTGAGGGCTTCTGGTTTGCGTCTGGGGTTTTCTCTCTGTATTAACATCTCATAACTGGAAAAGACTGAAAATATACAGGCTTCAGATGAGTTATGAAGTATTCAGGATATAAGTACTGAGATATATATATATATATATATATATATATATATATATATATATTCTGCAGTTGCAGTCTCTTTCATGCAATTTTTCTTAAATTGCCAGTGAAACACTAAGTACATTTTAAGAATCTCAGTTTCTTTTAATGTCACATCATCATTATCTAAATATACACCCTAGAATACAGTGAGGTATCAGGAAGAGTCACAAGTTGTTCTTATTTTTAAGGGACATAAGAAGAAGTTGTTAGGTTTGGATTGGGAACTTTGCGGAGACCAGAATCTCCGCCTGACTGGGACCGGGAACCTCCGGGAGACCAGCAGATTGGCCGGCACTGTTTGGATTGGGAACTTTGCAGAGACCGGCATCTCTGCCTCACTGTTTGGGACTGATAGGCCCGCTCTTCACCCACAGGGAACGGACCAGAGACTGGCCTGGGACAAAGGATAGCAGCCCAGCTCTTCCAAGATTCCATGGGCTCCGGGTCGACCACACCCAGCATCCGCCCTACAACTTAGGGAGCCAGGAGACCATAGAGGGGAGTTAGGACCCTGTGAGGGAGCCAAGAGCCTCTGGGGGATCCACCGCTGCTCCAGGAACTGAGGGTACAAGAGGTAATTCGACACACATGCAGACGAAGCTTTGGAACACTGCTCAAAGCAAAGAAATATAGAAAAATGACAAAAGGAAAGACTGAAAGGCAGGATCAAAGCTCCAGGCCTCCCCAAGAAAGCTTAGAAGCCATGTACATAGAATAAAAAAGAAGCCATACACCTGAAATGTCTGAAATGATATCAAATGAAATAAATATGCAACTAGAGAAAGCTATGGAGAAATTCAAGTCAGATATACTTGCCCAGGTAAAAGAAGAATTGATAAAAACAGTGAAAGAAATAGTGAACGCATCTAGTGAAGACACAGCTAAAAAATTAGAGGAACAAATCAAACAGATAGAATCCCTAAATGAACAATATAAGAAACAAACAGAATACACAAAGCAGATTCAAAGAGATATATAGGAAATCAAAAATGCTATTGAAAGCTGCCAAAACTGCCTCAATGAAAGTGAAGATAGAATTTCAGACCTCAAAGATAAGATTGCAGCCAGTGAGCAGGAAAGGAAAGATCTTTTAAAAATAACAAAGAATCAGGAAATAACAATTCAACACCTGCAAGATGATGCAAAGAAAAATAACATTAAGATTAATAGGGATAAATGAAAAAGAAGGGGACAGCCCAAATGATATCAGGAGGATATTTACAGAAGTAATAGCTGAAAATGTCCCAAACATAAGAAGACAAACTGCATTTGGATAAGGGAAGCATATAGAACTCCAAACAGCCATAACCAAAATAAAACTACACCCATAATAATCACCATCCCAGAAATCCACCATAAGAACAGAACACTAAAAATTGTTATAGAGAAAAGAGAGATCACCTATGAAGGAAAACTTATCAGAATCACAGCAGACTTCTCAACACAAACAATGAAATCAGGAAGAGCATGAAGTGAAGTATTTCAGATCCTAAGGGAAAACCACTTCCAACCCAGACTGACATACCCTGAAAAACTGTCCTTCAAAATGGATGGAGAAATAAGATACTTCCATGACAAATAATAGCTGAAGAACTTCATGAACACCAAACTAACCCTACAAAGAATACTGAAAGACATTCTAGATACACATGGGATAAAACCACCAAGCAAGGCAGACAATTAAATAGAATGGAAAACTAAAGATACAACAGCAGAAAGATACCATGTCAACAATAAACCTATATACAACAGTTACAACCAAATTTGTTAGATTGCTAATTTGTATTGACTGATTTTATTTAAATCTGTTATGATGGATAGCATCAAGTCTAAGTGTATAGGCAACTACACTGAAGATGACAAGACTCACTAAAATACCCACTCTGGTTTTATTTTACTTGCTTTTGAAGTCTTATAATATCTCCAATGCTTCGTTTTTATTAATGTTGTTATACACTGCTGAGACACCATGGTAACCATTGTAGATCACCTTGTATTGTGGTTTTATGTGACTTTTCTGTCTCACACTTTTCTAGGAATTGTTCTGTTTTATCTTGATTTGTTTTGTTTTGCCTGCTAATACAGAAATGATAGATAAACAAGTAGAGATTTATGCATGTGTAGAGCTTATAAACAGTTTACGAGAACCAGCTATATAACACATGTTGAAATGAACAACTACTTTGAAGAAAAAGAGACACTAAAGTACCCAGTGCTGATTCCATACTGTCTGATGTGAAGTCCAGCAAAACTATCACTTTTTGTTCAAAGTGATCTTAGCTTGCTTTGCCTTGTTTAAGTTCAACACACATTAAGGTATGGACAGCTGTTTTGAGGAGAATGAGAGACACTATGACAGCCATTCTTGGCTTCCCTGATGTCTGGTCTTGAAGACCTGAAATGCCTTCCTCATCCTGCTCAGATCAATTCCATACTAGGTTGTTTCATGTGAATTCCCTGTATGTGACAATATGGACAACTATTTGGAAGAAAACAAGAGTCAATATGATAGAGAGTGAATATCTGCAATTGTGTAGTTTTGAAATTTGTGTCTCTTACATTGCTTTCTTGTGATACGCTTCGCTCTGTTATGTTGTGTTTAATTCTACCCTTTTGATATAATTGCATGTATATCTGAGTGGGTAAGATGCATGACCATATTGCTGTTTTTGTCAGATTGTGGAGCAGAACTGTTAACAGTCGCACTGTTTGAATATCTACTTTACATGTTTTAACTTTGTAAATTGAACAACTATTTCCAAGAAGTCAGCATGTAATTTGTCCAGCAATAATTTCTTAGGTTTTTGTTGTTGTTGTTGTTGTTGTTGTTGTTGTTCTTTTCCTTTTTGCTTTGGAACACTGCATTGTTGCTACCATTTATTCTGTTTTGTTTTGTTTCTCTTTAAATAAAATTATTTAAAAAAAACAGTTGCAACCATTAATGTAAATGGCCTCAACTCGCCAATCAAAAGAAACAGACTGGCAGAATGGATCAAGAAACAACATCCAACCATATGCTGTCTACAAGAAACCCATCTAACCCAAAAGGACACTCATAGACTGAAAGTCAAAGAATGCAAAAAAATACTTCATGCAACAGGAAACCAAAAAAAAGTGGGAGTAGCCATCCTGTTTGCAGACAATGTGAATTTCAAACCAAGAATGATCCAAAGAGATAAAGAAGGTCACCAAATACTATTTAGGGGAAAACTTCAAGAGGAAGAGATAACAATCTTAAATATATATACACCAAATTCCAGAGCACCCAGCTATATAAAGCAAATATGAACAGAAATGAAACATCAAATAAGTAATAACACAATTACAACAGGAGACTTTAACACACCATTGACACAAAGGGACAGATCAACTAGACAGTAAATCAGCAAAGACATAACGGAACTGAATCACACCTGTGAACAAATGGACATGATAGATGAATACAGAGTGTTCCATTCAACAAAATCAGAATATACCTTCTTCTCAGCAGTACATGGGACATTCTCTAAAATAGATGATATACTAGCCCACAGAATATATTTAAGTAAATGCAAAAGAATTGAAATTATCCCATTCAGGTTATCAGACCATAGTGCTGTGAAACTAGAAATTAATGATAAAAGAAATTGCAAAAAACCAACAAACACATGGAAACTGAATAATACACTCCTGAGCAATCAGTGGGTCACAGAGCAAATTAAAGAAGAAATTAAACAATATCTACAAGTAAATGAAAATACAGACACAACTTACCAGATTTTGTGGGATGCAATGAAAGCAGTTCTGAGAGGAAAATTTTTGCATTGAGTTCCCACATCAGGAAGACAGAATGAACACAAATTAACAACCTGATGCTACAACTCAAACATCTAGAAAAAGAAGAGCAAGCCAAGCCAAAAGCCTAAAGAAGGGTGGAAATTATACAGATCAGAGAAGAAATTAATGCAATAGAGACTAAGAAAGCAGTACAAAGGATCAATGACTCAAAGAGTTGGTTCTTCTTTGAAAGAATAAATAACATTGATAAGCCCCTGGCCAACCTTATTAAAAAAAGGAAAGAAAAAACTCAAATTCGTGCAATAAGGAATGAAAAAGGTGAAATTACTACAGACTCAGTGGAAATACAGAAGATCATCAACACCTATTTTGAAAACCTCTACTCTCATGGTTTTGATAAAACTGAAGACATAGACAGATTCCTAGATACATTTGAACTACCAAAGTTGGATAGGAAGATGTAAAAATGATGAACAACCCAATTTCTATTACTGAAGTTGAAAGTGTAATTAAGTCCTTGCCAACAAAGAAGAGCCCAGGCCAAGATGGATTCACTGCAGAATTCTACAAGAAATACAAAGAAGACTTAGTTCTAACACTTCTGAAAGTTTTTAATGAAATTGAAAGGGAAGCAATTCTTCCTAAGTCATTCCTGGAAGCAAATATCACTCTAGTACCAAAACCAGAGAAAGACTCAGCTAAAAAAGAGAACCATAGGCCAATCTCCCTGATGAACATAGATGCAAAAATTCTCAATAAAATATTGGCAAACAGGATGCAGCAAATCATCAAGAAGATTATACACCATGACCAAGTAGGATTCATCCCAGGAATGCAGGGATGGTTCAACATACGCAAAACAATAAATGTAATCCACCATAGCAATAGAGCCAAAAGAGCCACATGATCATCTCTATAGATGCAGAAAAAGCTTTTGATAAAGCCTAACACTCATGCATGATAGGAACCTTACAGAGAAATGGAATAGAAGATCTTTACCTCAATATGGTAAAGGCCATCTATGACAAACTAACAGCCAGCATCATATTAAATGATCAAAAACTGAAAGCCTTTACCTTAAAATCAGGCACAAGACAAGGATGTCCATTATCACCACTGATATTCAACATAGTACTGGAAATACTACCCAGAGCAATAAGACAGGAAAGAGAAATAAAAGGAGTAAAGATAGGAAAAGAGGAAGTTAAATTATCATTATTTGCAAATGACATGATACTTTACATAGAAGACCCCCAAAACTCTATTGAAAGATTCCTAGATATAATAAATAATTTCAGTATGGTAGCCATATACAAAGTCAATGTTCGAAAATCAATAGCATTTCTATACACTAACAACAAAAGTGCTGAGAGAGCAATAAGCGAAACAACACCCTTTACACTAGCATCCAAAAAAATGAAATACTTAGGAATTAATCTCACGAAAGAAGTAAAAGACCTCTACAGTGAAAATTATAATACCCTGAAAAAGGAAATCGAAGAGGACCTCAGAAAATGGAAAGACATACCCTGTTCATAGATAAGAAAAACAAACATTGTGAAAATGTCCATTCTCCCAAAATTACTATACAGATTCAATGCCATCCCAATCAAAATACCACTAACATACCTCATAGATCTAGAGAAATCACTCCTAAAATTCATCTGGAACCAGAAGAGACCTAGAATAGAAAAGGCAATTCTAAGCAACAAAGGCAAGGCAGGAGGCATCACAATCCTTGATTGAAATTATACTACAAAGCTACAGTGATAAAGTCAGTATGGTACTCGAGTAGAAACAGACCGGAGGATCAGTGGAATAGATTGGAAGGTACAACCACAACCACAAACTCAATCAACCACCTTATCTTTGATAAAGGTGCCAAACATGCTCGCTGGAAGAATGAC
>PVJX010023070.1:0-29741 GCA_004027295.1 Dolichotis patagonum | reverse complement strand
TTACCTAGGTAATTAATATAATTCACTTACCTAGAAATTGTTAGTGAGCATTGAATACACACAAGCAGTTGAGTAGGCTAGGAAAACATGCAGATGAACTAGTTTCTGGCTTCAGGGCATTGAAAAACCAGGAAAAAAAAAACCTACCTACAGGGCTCTGAGAGATAATTACTGGCAGGAGTCCACAAATAGCACAGGAAGTGTCCCCAGGCAAGGTGTGGCCAGTAAGTTTTTAAAAGCTGGATTCCCAGGTCTGAGTTTCTCCACCTTGTTTAGGCCAGTCCCAAGCCTCTGCTTTTTGCCTGTGGTGAACTGCGACTGGAATTCTCACCTAGAGCTAACAGCCCCTTCGCACACCCAGCAGAATTTCCTGCTTACTACTCACTCCCAGGTCTTAAAGGCTAGACTTCACAGACTAGATTCCACCCTGCTTTACTTCCCACATCCAAGTGGTGATCTAGTCCTGTAAACTATTTCTCGGAAACCTTTCTGAATGCTTACCTCTCTGCGCCTAGCGCCTCTGCTACTGCGCATGTGCTTGACATTTCTGGTGTTCCTCCGCAGTGGGCCGCTATTCCTCTCCTCATCTCTGGTTCTGACCTGCGCTGCTGCAACTTTACACTGGCAAAGGGGCTGTCTTTCCAAAACACGTTATCCTCTTTCCCAGTATCCTGTGACGGGTTCTCTTTAGTTACTCACAGTGGTTCTCAAACTTGGATGCGCTCCAGAATTAATAGAGAAATCTCCTTAAACACGGATTCCTCTTTAAGCCAAATTTCAAAAATACTCAATCTGCATTTCTAACAAGTTCTCCAGGTAACTCTACTGGCAGCCTAGTTCTAGTTAGGGGACTACGGTTTTAGAACTATCAAGTGAAGTTTAAATTTAGCAGTCTGTCACATGATTCTTCTCGCATACATACACCTCTCTTTCCATGTTAGAAAGCATTTCCTAAGGCTTCTTGAAGCCTTTCTTCATCGCTCAGCTAAGCACTGTTCTCTGTTTCTAAAGCTTCATTTCCTTCTCACTGTTTCCATTTGTCTGCTTTCCTCACTGCACTTTGACTTCTTAAAGGGGTGGGGTTCCAAATTACTCATCTCTTAGCACCCACCCTTGTTCCTGGTTCCTAATTGGCGCGTAACATAAATAAATGAATGAGTAAATGGATAAATGAATAATCGGAGTGCTAGTTAGACTTGAAAAATTAGCTGTGTATAAGGCCATTTTGCTTTATGAACTGAATAATTACATATCTTTTAATAAAATCCTATTAAGCCTAGCTAGCACAAGCTCATCGGCGTTTGAGATAATATGAAACCAAAATACACAAATGCTGCTGCAAAAATGTAATTATTACTTTTCCCAGTGTAGGATTCATGAACTCATTAGACATTTGGATTAATAAAATTTTAGCAGATGTCCAGAGTTTTCATTTTTTTTTGTGTCTTTCTTATGGGCCAAAAATATCAAAACATATACATAGTATGTCATTTTCCTCCAAAGTCGACCATTTATTAGTGCTTTTTTTTTTTTTTTTTTTTTTTTTTTTTTTTTTTTTTTTTTTTTTTTTTTTTTTTTTTTTTTGCTTTGTCTTCTTTCACAGTATCATCTTCCTTGGTGTTGGTAGTTTATTATTTTTTTCTAATGAAAATACTACGAGCTCTCAATCTCTAATCAAATTGTATTAATTTACCACACTGTGTAAATGCGAGTGGTATTTTAAATCATGTACCTTTATTTTCCCTTGCCTTACATTTATTATTGCTTTTTGGGTAATAAACACATTTTTCATTCTGAGATCCCGCCTTTCCTTCTCTCCATGTGGTTCTTTTTGGTGAGGCTGATGGTAGGGACGGACGGGCATATGAACCAGTCTTGTCCAACTGGTGTCATGGTGTTCTTTTTAGGGAAGACATCTATCTGATCCAAGACAGCTAATGTTAGTCCTTGGATTTTTGGTAAGAACACTGAGAACAGTATATTCACATTCTAGGTTTATATACTGATAAAACTCAAGTCACTCTTGCTGCCACTGCCTGTTCAAAGCTGCTAGAAATGAAGCCAACACTGGCAAGCAAAGGGGAGAGAGCCATACAGAGACAGAGAAAGATACAGAGAGACAGGGAGAGATAAAGAGACAGAGAAAGACACAGAGACAGAGAGACAGAGAGAAAAACAGAGAATTTGATATTGTTAAGCCTTTATATTCTGCTATTGCTATGCATAGATCCAATGTATTCCTTGGAATTTATACTTAGCTCAAAGGAAAAACAATCCTTTTTATTCTTTACCCTGCTTAAATTTGGTTTCTCTCATTTACTATCAAAATTATTTTGACCACTAGGTGATTATGCCAGATTTTGTAGCATCATTGAATTTATAGTCTTGTAGAAGTACTGAATAGATTTCTAACGTAACTTTTATCTTCTATAAAGCACTAGAGGTATATTTAAGTAGAAGTACTTCACTAATTTGTTGTATGATCTTAAGTCATTTTTCTGTAATTCAGTTTCCTTGTTTGCTAGAGTTATAATGTCCTTCCTGAAAAATTGTTACTCTTGAACTGCTCTAAAATATCGGATAGACTGCCAGACCAACTGACTATTTAAAGATAATTATTCCCTGGGCACACATGTTGTTCTAGCACAGGATGTACATTAAGGGTGGGATGGGAGAAGAGACAATTTGACAGACTTCAGTTTGGATAAACCCAAAACAGCCAAATAATTTTATCATATTATCATTAGCTTCTGATGTAATTGGAAGACTATTTCGGAAATGTTAGAACAGCCCCAGTTGTCAAAGTTACCAAAAGATGAAAAGACATGTGTCAGGAAAAAAGATGTACTCACAACTCAGTTTCTTCTCATCAGATGGGAACAAATTGTAGTTTTATAATTTTTTTTTGTCGGTACCAGGGATTGAACTCATGACCACGCGCTTGCAAGGCAGGCACTTATGCTGCTGAGCTAAACACCTGGCCCCCCAATTGTAGTTTTAGATTGAGTTGAAGAAGGCTGAACATTTTGCGAATGTCTGCTCTGGAGAGAACGGCAACATCTGAGAAAAAAGTAGGGGAAAAAAGCAATGATACTTCACAATCAGAGCTGCTCTAAAACTAGGACTAGTTTTAATCGGAACAACAGGGGTGTGTCACATTAAATGAAATGTACACATGGGGCCACACTGTAATCTCAAAGAACTAAGTGTACACTTCTTTTTATCTTTTATTTAAAAAAAAAAAAAACAAGGTTCCATTTCCTGGAACATTTTTTTTCTCTCCGGACCAGCAAGGTCAACATGTCTATGTATGTCTTTCAATTTATCTACTTAAAACAAGTTACTGCAACTTAATTTTTTTGTTTTTTCCCTGCCAATTTGTATTTGTTAGTTTTAGATATAAATACTTATATTAATGACCTACTCCTAAAACAAATTGAAGCTGCTCAGATTGAATTATGCCAAAAGCATCCTGTGTTTATACTCTGACATTTGCACAGGATTTTTAGTCTGTGTAACTTCTCACCAATTTTTTTTACTACCACATACATTTTTAAATTATAAAACTGACATAATTTAATCAGAAAATAGAGTTATAATAAAAAAGTTATTATTAATTTTTCCCTCTGTGAGTTTCTACTCCTTGGTATGTGTAAGGTCATCTTATATGTGTAAGGTCATCTCCATGTGTATGATACATATAAACATACACATATATATTTTTCCTTTCTCCCTCCCTTACTCCTTTTTAGTGTCTTTTTCCAAAATTTGATCACACTGCAAATCAATGTCACAAACTAGATGTCTACTCTACAGTTAGGAATATCTGGGAAAATGTTTTGCTCACAGAACACTGGGGAAATGTGACATGAAAAAAATGGAAGAATTTAACCCACATGTCTATACAGTCATAATGTTAAATGGGTTTTCCAATTCAATGAGGTTAGGGCCATAATTTTGAAAGACATGATCTTGGTGCTATAATGAATAAATGTTAAAATCTTGAAAGGTCACGATCCCTAAAATCTAGATTCTTGAAAGATCAAAATCTAGGGAAAAAAATCCCAGAAAACCAAGAAATATTTAAAAGACATTAATTTATCTTTTAGACAGTGTTTATTTCATGTTTAAATAAAAACATGACAGAACAATCCATAGAACATATTACACAATAAACTATGCAATGTAAACATATATTTTTGTAGGTATACTAACAATACTCAAGTATAATGGATATAAACAGATGAACTATACTCTTAAAAATAGGTCAAAAACCAAATTGTATCAATGTATGTCACTATGGTTGGCAGATCTGTGCACCCAGCTCTATAACTGTGGTCGGTCATTTGACATATTATGACAATCTGAGTTGTTGGACAAGATTGACCAAAAATTGTGATGGGTCATTACTGCATAGGTCCAGATCTTAGTAGCTTGGCTTAGGCTAAGTCCAAATGGCTCAGAACTGGGGCAACTTGAAATCAGTTGGAGACTGAAAGCCTGCAGGCCAGGAGGGCATTAATGTAAGTTTCAGAGTCCACAGCTGGCCGAGCCTGGAATTCTGGTCTGCAAAGCAGCCCAAGAAACCATCCCAATTCTCAGAGAAAGAGCAATTCACCTTCTGTGTTTGTTCTCTCCATTCTGGCTGACTGGACAATGTCCATTCACCTGGGCAGCGAGCAGAGCTTTCCAACTAGCAGAGCTTTCCACTTAGACTCACAAACTAATCTATTCTGGAAACTTTCTCAACAGATACACTCAAATAGTGCTTTACCATTCTTCCAGGTAATCCTTTTTTTCTTCTGCTTAACTCAATCAATTATCCTATTTAGTAGTATGTATTACTATTTAGTAGTAGTAAATGTAGTAATTCCTTTGCTACAGGCTGCCTTTCTACCTTATTTTTTCTCTCTCAGTTCTGGAGATTAAACCGAGAGCCTTTTTCATAATGGTCTATAACCCCCATCCCCTATTTTAGCTTTTGGTTTTAAGACAGGGTTTTTCAGAGTCACTAAGTTGCCCAGGCTGGGCTTAAACTTTTGATCCTCTTGCCTTACTTTCCCATAGTTCTGGGATTTCGGGGGTGTACCATCACATCTTTATCTGGTTTACCCTACTTTTATTACCACCACTCCCCCACTTCCTGGGAATTTTCAGAATTCTGGCTTTCAGGATTTAACACTTGGAATTTTATTAATCTTATTAGTTTGTAATTGGGGGATTCAAGTTTTAGCAATTTTAGACTTTAAGTATTTTGGTCTCTTGGGACTTCAACCTTTGGGATTACAGTGTTTGTAACTGTGTTTTGAGGATGATGGACATTGTCAATTCAACATGTCCCCTCCATTCCCTACTACCCATACTTTTGCTGATCTACCTTTCCATATTACTACTGGCCCATCAACTATAAATATTTGCATTTATATCCTGCTAATATTACTTATCTTTTTTTTTTTGCATGTAACATTGTATCATGGTATTACTATTCAGAAGTAGATTCAGTTGCACATAAGGTTCATTTTTCTCTGATATAAACGAAAGTCTGAATCCAGGGCCAGTATGGCATTCCAGGGTCATGACGAATGACCTGGGCTCCTTCTATTTACCTTCATTAAGACATACCTTTTAGTCTCAAAAGCAGTTAATCATCCATAATGGTTTAAGATTTCTAGGTAACTTATCTATTGTGCCAAACAGACAGAAAGGGGGAGGGCAAAAAGCAACATGGCTCTTCTCCTAAGTGAGTCAGTCTTCTTTATAGATATTTTCCATAATTTCCTTCCAACTACTTCTACTCAAATCTTATTGACCATAACTTAATTACATAGCTACAGCCAGTTGTACAGGAAATTTGAGAAATGTAATTTCTCAGCTGGGCACATTGGCAGTTGAATAAAATCCAGGTACTGGGGAGAGGGTTTATGTTTCACTCCTGGTGGCTCCATATCATTCGAGGTTAGTACAGGTATATGGAAGAGATTGCTAGTTGCTCTTGAAAATTAAAATATAATGGAGAAAATGAGGCAGGAAACTTCGGCGATCAGGAAATGGTTCTCTGTGGAGATAACTGATTCAAGAATAACTAATGATGGATGAGGTTCAGGGAGAATGGGTAGGTAGGACTGGCTTGGTATTTGTGAACAGCAGTGAGCAGGTGATGGGTAGCTAATATATCAGGGGAGGAGACAAGATGGAGTGGAAGGCTGGTACCAAAACATATAAAGGTGTGAATGCCACAAGTATGGATTTTACTGTACATTAAAGATAGGTATTTCATTTAGATTTTGCTTTCATATGTAACATGAGACGTATGTGTATATGTATGTATGTGTATGGAGGAGGTCTGATATTTTCTTCCAAATTGAATGAACCATTATGTTTTTTCAAACTAAGCCACATTTTAAAAACTTAGCCATTCTTGTAGGCAATGAAGGGACTTAGGATTTATCCCACAGAATCTCTGTTCATGTTGAACTCTGTACAGATGTATCACTCTGTAACATATACTCAATTGAAATTAAACATAAAGAATACTCTTTAGCCTATTGTCTTAGTCTAGTCACATTACTTTAACAAAGCAACATGGATTCATCAACAACAGAATTATATTTCTGAAAGTTCTGGTGGCTAAAAAGCCTAACTTCAGGTTGCATGTAGATTCTGTTTGGTGAGGGCTGCTTCCTATTTCATATCTGGCTGTCTTCTCAAAAGGGCAAGGGAGCTCCCTAAGTCTCTTTTATGATGGTTGTAATCCCATTCATGAAGGCAGAACCAAAGTCCTCCCTTTCTCTAATACGATCACCTTGGAAATTAAGATTCCAACATATGAATATTTTGGAGGAACATTTGCTGTGTAGCACACAAGAATGTGACCACTGAACTTCATTTTAAGATATGGTGGAAGTCTACAAATCATATATAGAAGGCAATTTTATATTATAATCACAATTTTTTTTTATTTAAAAAAATGGCCCCAGTTGATCAGCCTTTCATTTACTCTGCTTGGTTCTGAAGAAATGATTTTGGCCAATTCCAAAAATCATATCTGCTGACAAAGGGCCAAGATTTGCCACTAATGGAAACATTTAAAGGAATTCAAGGAAGGCGAATCTGGAGGCGAGCATCTAGCAATATCTTACATAGTAGAAGCATTAAAAGAGAAGCCTACAGCCTCAAGAGAGCATCTATAAAGAGGAGGCCAAATTTTTGGATGTTTAAATCTATTATGTTTAGGTAATGAGTAAAAAATAATTAAAGTATATTCATCCTGACTTGTGCATAATAAGGTCATTCTGTAATTTATGGTATACTTTAAAAACTTAAACTTTACAATACAGTAAGTGTTCCTATTAATTTTATAGAGGATGAAACATAGCAAGTGAGAGTTCATACTCAAGTTCCCTGATCCCTAAATCAGCACACTTCCTATACATTACGCTGTCTAACAAAACTTGGGAAGACAGAAGTCAAGATTCTGAGCTCCTTTGTCTGACTACTAGGGTTCAAACAACACTTCCCTTCTCTTTTTGTTTTTATTTTTGAGACTGGGTTTCACCAAGTTGCTAAGATGTTTAGCCTGTGGGTCTGAACTTGTGATCCTCTTGCCTCAGCCTCCCAGTGTGGGGATTACTGGCCTGCACCACCAGCTTCAGCCCCTACACCAACATCTACATGATTTACTTAACTGTTCTTAATCAGTGTTTACGGGGGGGTTTGGATTTGATTAATCTGTTAATTTGCAAAGTCACCCCTATACTAGGGACCTAACTTGATTTATTAAAAATAATAATATTTCTCATTTTAAAATAGTGGAGATTTAATGATACGATTTTCTAAGACATTTGCTAAGTTAACTAAAACACAGGAATAACTCAAGAAATCTTATGGTAACCGGTATATTTATCAAAACAATATGGTGGTATAAAACATCCAGAAAAGGTGTGAGAATTGGGTCTTGGTCTGGACTCTGTTTCTCACTTTAGGACATTGGGAACATTTTAAAACTCTCTGGGTTTCTGTATTACTTAGTTTTTCAATTTGACTCAAGTCATGGGATTTGCTATGGCTAACTGAAGCCAAAGGAGACCTATTAGAAGGATGCTACAAGATTCACAGATGCTTGCAAGATGCCTGGAGACTGACAAGAACCAAACACTCAGATAACCAGAGGTAAAAGAATATTGGGGTGGTATTAGGGGAAAATGAATGCAGAGCAGTCAGATAAACCCCACATATTCACCACTGCTTTTCTTTTCACTTTGCCTAGCAATATAATCTCTTAAGTGACCTTTTAACTCTGACGTTCTCTGCTACTGTGTTTGGAGAAAAGTGAGCAGGAGGGGTGCATATGCAAACAGGGTGGTCAGAAATACTTTGGCCGGATGTGTATCTGAAAGCTCTGTGCAGTTTAGGAAGGCTGTGACACCACAGCAACACAGAAGCTGACCATTTTGGTAGTATGTAGCAAACAGGAAGTAGAGGGGATCTTAAGCAAGCAAAGTGTTTGGGGTAGACAGATTCTGAGGAGCAAGTACAAATAGCATTTCCAACAAGCATGGGAAATTTCCAAGAAGTTACCACATTTGCAAACACAGGACCAACTTGTCTATGTGAAAGAGACTAACAGGTTTTCTCATGCCTTTGGAATGAGATAGTACATAGCTTCCTATTTGAAGGCAGCAGATGGCAAAACCTCTAAAATTAAAAGTGATAAAATACCAGCCTACAGGTCAGATAAGGCCTGCAGAAAAGAACTATTTAATCAGCTTTGTGCTGCCATAACAGAATACCAGAGACTGAATAATTTATAAAGAACAGGGTTATTTATCACAATATTGAAGGCTGGGAAGTCTAAGATTCAGGGACTGGCATTCTTACTGCATCATAACATGGTGGAAGGTACCCCACTGGTGCTAGAAAGGGAAGTGAACCAAACATCTTCCTACAAGGAATTCACTCCCTTGATAATAGTATTCACGTCTTTAAAGATCCTATTTTTCAACACTGTTGCATCAGGGATTACATTTCCAACAACTCTAAGAGACACATTCAAATCATTCAGTTATCAAAGCTAAAAATACAGATTTCAGATTTTTCCAGGGAAAGGAAAAAACCCCTCAAAAAACAAAAAACAAAAGGCTCTGACATCAGGCCTGCTTTCCTACACAGCAAGTTGCCCACTGCCTTCTCTCAGGTGGTCTCTCCGCATCGCCATAGCCTCCTCAGGCCACTTCATCACGTTGCCACCCTGGACCTGGAGCCACTCAGTTTCTAAAAGTCACTACTGCTGACAGCTGCCCAAGACCAGTGTGTGGGTAGCCATTTTGAGGGTTACTCCTAACTCCCGCAAATAACCTAGCATCTTCCAAAATGTAAAGGAAAACCCAGCAGGGATCTTTCTCAAAGAACTACTTGTTTGCCTTTTGAAGACAATTTCTGAGAAAAGTTTTCTCTTAAGATTCTATAGTGTGATAAACTATGGATAAGCTGGACACCACATGACGACAACACCCTTCAGTGAGTCTCTTTAGTCTATAACTGACCTTATATGGATGCTGGTCTGCATGTCATCCTACTGCCAAACTCCAGCACAGAAGGTATGATGAATTCTGAGCTTCTGCTGGATGCCTCCTCAAACAAAGCAGCAATAGCATTTTTTTAGATTAAATTCTTTTGATGGCACCAAATTGTTTTTACAGCAGTTTACAAATTTCTGCACTGTTTAATTCTTTATCTCCTGGCCATGCTTCCCATTACATTTCCCCAGGCTCTCCTAACTTTAACCACCTGCAACTTTTTCCACTTTGTAGAAGCCCTGCTTACTTCAGATCTTTGCCGCCAGCGGTTTTCTCCTAAGCGCACTCTTCCTCAATTCTTCTATCACCTATCATTTTTTAGGCCTTAGCTTTGCAATGCCCTTGGTCAGAGAAGTTCCCCCTACCCTCCACCTCCCTTCCAGTCGCCTACTTCTTAGCCCCAATTCTAGTAGTCTTCTACATTCTTTTTTTTTTAAAACAAATAGTCTGTTTCTCTGTAAACTGAGAGCAGAGTCCTCATTCATTTCACATCCCCCTGAACAGTCCTAGTCCATACAGTCAACAGTGAGCAACCCCTCTCTGGCAAACGAAAGAATGGAAAAATCCATATTTCAGCCCTCCCAAATCCACCTAATGTATTATGTGATCTTCTGTACTGAATACAACATTCTAATAAAATATATTTTTATTAGTCTCATATCAACAAACTGAGGAAGGTTTACCAGAAGAGAAGTCTGGTGGGGAGGCAACGCATGAACCTTGTAGGTTTCCAAATTGGGAAATTAGGAGCTTGTTAAAACGCAAATTCTCAGGCCCCACTACAGCCTGATGGACCAAAAACTGCAGATGTGCTTCAGCAACGTGTTTTAACAAACCTTCCAGGTGACTGTGATCCATTGTTTTAAGCTTTCCAGGATGTAATTTTTAAGTTTCATTTTTGCCAGGAACTATCCTGATCGTTCTACTCCAGAGAAACCTGCCACCAGCCAGAAGCCTAAATCAAGGCCTGCTCCCGCAGGTCCCGCAGAGGCTCCTCCGGGAGGCTCGCTGCCGCTCCTCCACAGCCTCTGTTCATCGCTACCCTGCCATGCGGCTCCTCCCCACCCGAGAGGAGCCACTGGCCACACGGGCTGCCGCACGCGGCCTGGCAGCGTTTCCAATGACACGGTTTCCTCAGTATTCGATCCTTCTTCTCTCTAGCACACAAGGATCGGAATCTAACAGCAGAACGCAGAAGCCCTTTCCGGCTTCTGAAGCACAACTGGAAGCAGCAGCGCACTCCTCCGCAGCTTCCCGGCTGGAAAACCCGAAATGGACTCTCCAAACCTCCGACGCCAGCCGCGCCTCTCTGCGCATGCTCCCTGCTCTATCTCCGCCCCCCGGAGCCGGAAGGGGAGCGCTAGTGGCCTGGGCCTGGCCGGGCCGGGCGTAGGCGCTGGCGGCCATCTTGGCTTCCCGGGGAAAGGCGGCGAGAGGGGAAGAAGTTGTAGGGTGGGGGCGGGAGTGAGGAGGAGGGAAGAGAGAGGGGGAGGAGGCCGCGGCGGGGCAGGGCGGGGACTGCCTGCCTTCCTGGGTTGCGGAAGTGGTGGCCGCTGACCCAGCCTGCTGCTTTCTGGCTACTGCATCGGCTCCTCAGCTCCCTCCCGGACAGAGAGGACAGCCCAGCTGTGGATGGTCAGATAGCTCCCCAATCCTGCCGCCAATTCTTGGCCCCCAGCAGCACGGAGCAGACGGCGGCGGCAGCGGCAGCGGCAGCAGCAGGCGAGGAGGAAGATGGCGGGACGGCTGCCGGCCTGTGTGGTGGACTGTGGCACGGGGTAAGGGGCTGACGGGCTGGGCTGGGGAAACTGAGGCGGAGGAAGGAAAATGGCGCGGCAGGGAGGAGGCCGGGAGATGAATGGTGCGGCAGCCGGGCTTGCGAGGGGTGGGGCCGGGAGCCAGCGCCTCCCTCGTCCCCCGGCGGCGTCCAGCTGGGGCCAGGCTTTCGGCGCCCGCGAGAACCGGCGGGAGCGGCTGCCGGGCGCGACCCTCCGGCCCTGCAGCGCCTGGCGGGGAGACGGCGCCCGTGGGTCCCCGGCGGCCGCCGAGCCCGGCCCACCTGGCTCTGCTTTCCTCCCGGCCCCTCCCTGCCGGCGGTTTGGGGAGCCGGGGACCTAGCGAGCGCGGAGACTGGCCTGGCGGGGGAGCGAGAATAGAGAAGCGCGCCGTGTCGGTTTTGCAAGATCGCGGTGACAACACCGCCCGGGGGGTGGGTGGGAAAAGGGAAGAGCGACCCTGAAAACGGGAAGCTGGCACGGGGCTTTCCTTTGACCACGCACCTCCTCTTTACGACTCCACTCCCAGTCATTGCTGTCTCCTTGTGCGTTTGTACCGGTGAACCCTGTCACATTATAATTGGAGCAAGAAAGATGTCATGCCTTACTTCTCTTGCCTCAAAAAAGTCCCCCCGTGAGCAAGCGCGCTGCAACTTCCTTAGTTTTGTGAAAGCCGCTTCCTGCTTCCCCGTCTCTCATAGCCTTATAAGGTAGTTTCTGGTTTCCACCGTGAGCACATCTTATTAGAAGTTTCAAAATTAAGCAGGTTGCAAAGAGACTAAATTACCGGTCCTGGGTATCATTTTGTTTGAACTTAAAATGTTCTCCTGTTCCACTGGGAGGAAAGTGAAGTACCCCGAATAACTTAAGTTGTGCACGTTCATTCTATGAACCGCATCTTGAAGGCGGAAGGTATAAAGGAATTTGCTTAATGTGCAAGTAGTTGTTCCTAATAAATACGTAGTGCAGCTACATAAGGACATAAAATAAAGAGCAGCTTTAAAGTGATCTTTTTGTATTTGAGAGTTACAGCGCACTGTACCTAGTACGCAGTCCTTTAATCGTTGAATGACAGTTTTATGTTGAAATATTGGAAGTTACTTGCTTGCTTTTCCTTTTCTCACTTTTCCTTCCATCTTTTTTTTTTCTTTTTGTTCTTTTTTCTGCCTGTGATGATTACATACCTTTTGTCCCCAAACACAAATTTTTTAAGGGTGGGGGACAATTGCTAGTTTCTCCTCTTTGTACTGCTCACAGTACATTTTTATTTAAAAGATGGCTCCCCTCTCAGTATTTACTTTATGTAAAATTCTCTACTTTTCATTCTCATAACTTTATGCTAGTGTGACAGTTTCTAAAATACTGATCAGGCATCAGGAAGCAACTGGCTTACAATTTTCCCTTGGAGAACAATAGCCTAGTTTAGCCTTGGAACTCTGCACTTTTAGTTTTTAAAAGCTAGACTTATTTCTGTGAATCACTATTTTTTTCTCCCTTCTTAGTCTGATTGATAAGTAGGTTTGAGGATCAATTTTGAACCTATTTGGCCTGAGTGAGTAGGAATTTTCAAGTATGTTGTGGGAAAGTGGCAAATGCTGCTACATAATTATACTTTAGAAATCAGTGGATTGTCAATGAAAACAGTATAGTTATCACCTAACATGTTAAGCAGGATGCTACTTTATCACCATTTTTCTTCTTTTGCAAAACAATTTTGGTTATTTTTGAATTAGTGTATTAGCTTAATTGTCCTTAAGTGACCTTTTTTTCTGAAAGGGAAACCTTGAATTTGAAACACATGCTGAGTGACTCGAAAGAGTGTAGAGAGTGGAATCCATACCTAAGATTTTAATATCTCACTTACTATATTATTATATAACTTTTTTTTTTTTTTTGGTACCGGGGATCAAACTCACAACCTTGCCCTTGACGGGCAGGCACTTACACCCCTGAACTAAATCCCTGGCCCTATATTATTATATTACTACCTTGGTCTCACCTCACAAGGAGAGTTTGTTAACTTGATACTCATTATCATATGACTGGAACTGATTAAGTGCCCCCTTGCCTTACTATTTTTTTACTGTGTGTCACAATCCTTTTAGACTTTCATTTACTTTGATTGTCAGAGGCATTGTAGGTATCCCAGTTGCCTATTAAATGCAACTTTTAGAAAAATATGCTTTCAGTTTTATTAGCATATAAAGGGTAAAGATTGGACCAGAGATGAATAAGCATTCTAAGAATGCCCTTAATAAAAGAGAGTTTTACATTCCAAAATACTGTGGTCCCCTGAATGCAAACTGTGCACCAATAATTTATACATTATGGTTTAGAGAAAGCATTCATCCCTTGGGTCTCTAATTATAATTACCCAATTAGTATTAATTCAACATAAAAGAATCATCTAAATTCAGGTCATGAACGAAAATGCTCGTTTTGAAAAGAATTGAAAAAGAAATACTGCATGTTGATACCAGATCTACTTTTTTGGGTCTGTATTAGAAAAGTATCATAGAAGCCAGGGATTTAGCTCAGCAGCACAAGCACCTGCCTGGCAAGCATGAGGACATGAGTTCGATCCCCGGTACAAAAACAACAACAACAAAAAAAACCAGAAGAAAAGTATTGTAGAATAAAATTTGGGCATATTGATTCC
This sequence comes from Dolichotis patagonum, assembly GCA_004027295.1. Lineage (NCBI taxonomy): Eukaryota > Metazoa > Chordata > Mammalia > Rodentia > Caviidae > Dolichotis > Dolichotis patagonum. Next base: position 15,732 of record PVJX010023070.1, on the reverse strand, counting down.
CATTGACAGAGCTGGTTACTTAAAAACTAAACTGCGGGGCCTGGGTGTGCAATTCAGTGGTAGAACACAGCACCAGTTTATCATGCTGTATTCAGTCCCCAGCACCAAACAAAAACCAAGTTACATTGATGTGAAAAGCAATTTTGCAAGCATTAATAAAAAGTGTAATGCTTGCAAAGTAAGATTATCCTGAGTGGGATTTTTGCTTTGTTCTGTATGTTTTCACCCGTTTCTAAAATAATGATTACAAATAAGGGAACCTTTTATATACTTTTATTGTGTCATAACTAAGTTACAGAGGTTTTCTTTGTGGATTTCCTTTTGTTTTAAAAATGTCTTTTCATTTTCTCTGGTGAAACTTTGCACCAACAAACTATTTTCATGGATTATAATAGCAGAGGGTAATACAGCCTTGTGATAGAAATCTTGCATATATTCTGATCTAGAATTAGTAATTTCCCTAATTAATTTAGCAGTCTTAAAATGTAAGCATAAATATTTTGTTGGGGGTCAGTGAATGGGAAGCGTATTTAATTCATTCTGTGAGCATATTTCAGAAATTCCTTGATCTTGCTTGGGGGGGATACATACGGATGTTCGTATTTCTTACATGAATTTTGTATATAATAATGTTTAATGATAATGCTATTTCATTAGCCATCTCCAAAAGCAGAAATATTCACAGTATCTTGTTAACCAAAAAACTTTCATTAAATTCTTATACCTTGATGATGACTTACGTTTTGCCTGCTGTTTGATATGTAACAGACATACTCCTGTTGGGGAGTCAGATTTTCTTAGCGAAAATCTTTTCTCGTTCAGTGACAGTCTTTTTTGACTTCTCATTTTGTGCTTAAGTACCTATATTGTCTTTGGATTGTGTATGTATATTGTGTCTAATGAATTTTCTAACTTTATTGTTAAATACTATTAAGAATTTTAATTTTAATCTCAGAAGAGAAACATCCACAAACCAAGAATCTGGTAGCCAGACTTTTTATTTACCTTATTTAATCTTACTTGTTTTTGCTTCACTTTGCAAGTGAAAAACTAGGATTGAAGAATTTAAAGTACTTGATGTTGTCATCTAGTCAGTAGGAGGTTAAGAGCTGTTATTTGGACCTACATTCTGTGTTTAGAGCCCTGTGTTCTTTCTACTTATGCTACAAGGATTCTTAAGCCCTTTTCAGAACTACCAATACACATTGGGTTTTGTTATTTGGCAGGGGTGGTAGTGGTGGTGGTTAGTGAAATTAACTGTTTCTTTTTAAAGTAATCTAATATACCTGGCAAGTTCCAGGTTTGTGAGTGCAATCCCCGGTTACCCCTGCCCCCCCAAAATCAATAAAGTAATCTTAAAAGAATAATCTTAGCCTAAAGAATTTGATTGAGTTAGCGAAATCTTTCTGTTTTTGTTTTTTTTTTTTCCCCCTGAATAAACTATTTCCTTGTTGCTTTGCTTAAATTTATTTTCTAGAAAAAGTTTATTCTCTATTTTTTCCCCCTTGGGAAATCATAGCTATTTATTTATTTATTTATTTATTTATTTATTTATGGCCTTTTTGGGACAGAGTTTCATTATGCAATTCAGGCTGGCCTTCATCTCACTTTGTAGCCCACACCGACCTTCAACTCCCTGCCATCCTCCTGCCTCAGCTTCGGGAGTGCTGGGATCACAGGGGTGCACCACCACACCCTGCTTAATAGTTGGCATTAAGCAGGCATTAAGCAGGAGTTATGTGTCATGCCCTGTGCTAATGCTTTATATTATATCATTAACTTTTCACGTCAATCTGAGGTGTATTCTCTTTTATAGACAATAAAATTTAGACTGAGAGGGATTAAATACTTCCCTAAGAACTGTAGCATCACCTCTTTAAGCAGGTGAACCTTTGGCAATTTTGAATCATTTAGATATTTTTGATTTTGGGGGGATTTATGATGTTCTAAAGGGATAAAGCCTTCATTGTTATTAACTTGAGGAGGACTTGAACAGGTAGAAAAACAAATACTGTCAAACCTAGGCTTACTATATGCTTAGCAGATCACACTTAGAATTATAATGAAAGTGTCTGATAAAGGCTAAAGTCATTAAAAATTAAGAGGATGATAGAGAATGGTCAAATATTAGAGTATGTATTTTTCAGACAGTAATAGCTATTCTCTAGATTCAAAGGGAAGAAAGATTATTGTGCTTAGGAGACCAATCAGGCTTTAGTGAATGTCAGATTTGAATTTTTTTTTTTTAAGATTTCGGTAGATGCACAGAAAGAGAACATTTTACAGAAGGAGAGAAAAACGTGTTAACGGCTGGGTATATAGCTCAGTGGCACAGCACCTGCTGACAAGCGTGAGGTTGTGAGTTTGATTCCTGTACCCGCCCCAAAAGCATATTAGAGATATCTGAAATGGAAGAGTACCCATTTCTTACACTTAATTCTCTTAGCATATGCTGTGCTACTTCCTTTCATGAGTTGAAGATTATGTAAAAACATAATATAACTCTAGATAATGTGAAAGGGTAGGATTTATTTGCTACCTCCTGTGTACCAGGTACTAGCAGCAGAGCTTTGAAAAATCATTTTACTTGGTAGGGAGTAAAATTTTTACATGGAGGAATGAAATGATTCAATTATGGCTTTTAAAAATATTTGCAGAATGGGATGAAGTAGAACTAATTATGGAAGAGATTTGAGATGAAATTATAGCATTTGATGCATAGTAGAAACTCAAATGTTTATTGAGTGAATGAATAAATAACAGAATTAGAAATGTGTTTTTTAAAAAATGTAGGAAACAATGTGTAAGACAGCCCGTACTGGTGACTCAATATGAAGGATTGGGCCTAAGGCTAGTAGTCCATTTAAATGGGCTTCCTAGATCATTCTGAGGGCAGGCCACTCAGTGCCAGCTTTACAGAAAATGTACAGTAGAATGTTGGTTGTGGAGATGTGGCAGAAGGCATAAAATTGGAAAGATTTTGTTGCTTTTTGTTTTGTTTATGTCCTTTGGCAGTAATATTTTGTGTCATTTATGGTTAGCAAGGACACTCTGGTCAGCTGTTTTTTGAGTTCATGCTCTACCACTTACTATAGCTGTATGATTTTTTGCACCCCAGATGGAGCAATTTCTTATTTTGCCTATCTATAGTTTGGAGAGCATACTATGTACTTTATGAAATACGTGTATATTATATATTCTGTATTAAAAAGCTCAGTGCTGTACCTGGCATACAGAACACAATATATTGTAATTATAATCATCAGTTAGGTCCCAATTTTTGTGGACTTTCTTAAAGAACACATTGTCCCTTAGACTTACTTTGTTCTGCAAGGCTTGGCCTGCCTATCTTTTAGAGTCAGAATATTTTTGTTGATACTACAGATTGGGAGAGATATAGCTAGGTTTCAGGAGTTGCCGCCAGTGGATTTTATATAGGCATCCATGAAGATACAAGATTGTGAGCTAGAGTACTTGTTACAGTAATAGAATTAATTTGAAGAAAATGAATAAAATTGCAACTTGTTGAATTTGTAATGGTGTTCTATAATTGGAAGTGTCCTTGAGGAAGTAAAAAAGTGTAAGAATTCCTGGAATGAAGGTGGAGATTTGGGAATCATGATAATGATGTATCAGTTACAGCTGATAAAATGAGAATTCAAAGAGAAAAGAAGAGAAAGTGTGAATATTAGTGTTCCCTCTTTTTTTTTTTTTTTTTTTTTTTGGTGCGGGGGATCGAACTCATGACCTCGCGTTTGCCAAGCAGGCACTTATGCCACTGAACTAAAGCCCGGCCCTGTGTTCCCTCTTTTACAAATCCAGTATAAGTGATCCAGTTTCTTGAGCATCACAGTAACATGGATTGTATGTGACTTGTGGTGAGTTATGTTACCCAGTCAATCTCCTATTTCATCTTGCTTTTTCTAAGAGGCAAAATCCTTAATCAGGAGAAGAATTTAATTCAAGTTAAGGTTAAATTTCCTTCATCTGTCATTTTGCACCTCCTCTAACAGGTAGAAACAGCTAAATTCTTGGCCTCTGGGCAGAAATATGGAATGATTAAAAATGTAACTTCAAGCAGTAGGTTTTCTGCAACAAATTTTTACTTGTTACAAAGGCATTTGAATGTTCCCCTATAATTCCTTTTTTTAAAATGACTCTATGTATCTTCAATAGCTCCAAGTGTGAAGAAAGAGCAAAGCAGTTAAGTAATAGTAACACTACAAATATGTGTGATATAACTTATGAAGCATTTGTAATATTCATGAATTATTAAGTAATACATGATAAGGTCATGTTATTGAATTAATGTTTTAAATTTGGTTCTTTAAAGTGAGATAGTGATTAACTTTACGGTGTGCTGTTTTATAACTTTTATGTGAGATTTTACATCATAAAACAAAAGGTACATAATTGTCTAATAATAGAACAAAAAGCAAATATCTTAATTTTTCTAAAGGACCATTTTGAGAAATTTTAATAACTTTGCTTTAAATCTTCCTTAAATCTTTTCTGTTGATTTAAATGCAAGTCATTGTTACTTACTCCTTGCTACCAGGAAATGAATAGTCTTCAATTTGTGTAGTTTACCCTTCTCCTCCTTACTGGTAACACATACCTGAGAATACTCATTTGTTGCTGAGCATTCCATCTTTAAATGCTGTCTCTTTGCTTTAAGGTATCGTGCTCTTTGTGAGAATGCAGTAGTCTTGAGAAAGACTGATTTTGCCTTGTCTTCAATATTGAGTATGCGTAAGGGGTTTGTGTGGGAAGTATGAGTTCTAAAAGGGGAATTTGGGTATGGAAGCTCTTACAGGCCTGTTTCAAACTGTCAGTGTGTAAACTTTGCTTTTAATGTTGCTCTACAGTAGACCACAAAGTTTTGGCTTACCTTACTTTTAAAAGTTATTTTAATGAAGTCTAACGTGCTTTTGTTGTAAGCATTTTTAAAATTTGGGTACTTTGAGGGTAAAAAAAACCCCACTTAATATTTGTGAAATTTGCTTTAATGAATTAAGAGAATAACCTAATGATTCACATACAGTTGTAGCGCTTATGAGAAATACGTTAATTCACATTTTATTTATAGATACAGTAAAACAGATTCACAGTGTTATTAGTTGTTGGTAAAATTGAATTATCTTACATTTTTTAGTAAGTTAGAAGTTTTTTTCTTAATACATGGAATAACATGCGTATTTCGTATAGTTGAGGTAACATTGCTTAAGATGTAGTATAACCTATTCATCAGAATTTTTTAGTGATTTGTCAGAGGTACTGTATATTGTATGACAAATGAAAAACTCATTTTATGTTCTTCAACATAATATTTTAAATGAATCCATTCTGTACTTGGTTTTAAAGAAAAAAATTGTCCTCTGTAGATGTCAGGACAAATTATGTTCATAAAATGAATGCTTTTTTTTTTAAATGCTTTTTTATTGTTTCAGAGATTTGATCTTTGGGTTTCAGTTATAATGAAAGATACTATTATATATAGATCCTCATTTTAAAGATGAGGAAATTGAGATATTAAGTAGCTGATCTAGAGTCCTTAGGTGGTCTTCCAAAGTCCACTGTTAGACTACTACTAGCTGGGATGTACAATTTTGAACAAAAGTGATTAAAATTGTTAAACCAGTTTGACAGTGTTCATACTTTAAGAATAAAACAAACCTCCAAATATAGGACTACTAAATTGTAATACAAATAGTAAATACGCAAGGTAGTCTTAGTGACCAGCTCAGTGATTTGATTTAACGTGTAACAAATGCAAGTTAGATAATACAGAATTATTTATTGATCATTCCAGTATGATAGGGGTATATATTGTATTTAACACGGCAAAACTGATAATGGCTGTTTAACTCAAGACAACTCAATTAAGCAAATGGTACCTAAATTAGGTAACACAGGATGATTAAAATGATGGTAAAAGTTTAAAAATGTATTACAGTAAAAGACACATTGCCATTCATCCCCGTCAAAATACTCCTCCTTTGAACTCATTTATTCCATTATGCTTGCCACTTTCTGAAGCAGTTATGGAAGCCCTCTTTCGTGTCTTTATGAGAAATGATTTTAAAAAGGTGAATGGGTTGAGTGTTTATCTAGTGGAAAAGCAGGCTTGTAAAAACATTACCCTATGTCCTTATCCACTTTGTGTACTAGTTCTGGCACCATGAAATTTCTGACTCTTCTGCAAGGTCAAAATAACCACGAAAGAAAAAGGTTTGGAGTCGATTCAGTCAAGGCAGCCCTACAGTGCAACTAAGGACACTCAGGAAAGAGGACCCATAGAACTGCTTCAGAAACTGGCAAGGAGAGTGGCATAAGTGTGTTTGAAACGAGGTTATTTTGAGGGTGTTAATCACAATGTGTCTTTTTACTGAAATAAACTTTGCTGATTTAAATATTCACTTTATTTTTGATCATATTCTGCATAATTTCCAGTAGAAGCAAATCTTTCTGTTGTTTGTGGTTTTTTGTTTGTTTGTTTGTTTGAGGCAGAGTCTCACTGTGTAGTTTGTTTTGAGGCAGAGTCTCACTGTTGTAGCATGGTTCAAACCATGCACAGGCTGGTTTGAACTTGCTTATGTAGCTCCGGCTAATTTCTAACTCATGGCGATCCCCCTGCCCCTGCCTCCCAAGCTCTGGTGTTAGGGGTGTGTGCCACCACACCTGACAGAATGTCTTTTTGAATCTGCAGTTTGAAAATGAGCAATCTGCTGACCCATGTATTAGACAAGTAATTTTTTTCTCATTTTTAATTATACAAAACACAAAGATGAAGGTACAAAAATAGAACTTGAGAAAGGAGATCGTTTTGAAAAGGGGAATTACGAAAAATTAGACTCAAGAGCTTGACATTTGACTTTGAAATGGTTACATAGTTTAACAGAAACATGAGTTATTAGAAAATAGAATTTTTAAAAAATAGGATAAATAGAATTAAAAACGTGATCTCTGGAGTATATAATTTATTTGGATGTATTTTATTTAAAAAATACACAGCATTTTAGTAAAATATTGTATCCTGTTGAAAAGTCATTTAAAAATTCGCTCTAACTAGACGTAAGGGGCATTCCTGTAATCTCAGCACTCTGGAAGCTGAGGCAGGAAGATCACTGAGTTTGAGGCCATCCTGGGCTACGTATTGAGTTCAAGACCACCCTAACTTGATCTGAAAAAAAATTTTTTTTGTTTGCCTTATAATAAAGGTATAAATAACAGCAAGGGAAAGGATTTTGTGGCTTCTTTCCTTTCCTTGGTTAATTTGTTACTCATAAAACATCAAGAATTATATTCTAAAATGTCTTTCATGGGAAGTTTACATTGCTGTACAGATTGTGCAAATTGAGCTTTCAGTTTATTAAACAAATATTTTTTTGAGACAGTTTCTCTTTGTAGTTTAAAATGAGCAATCTGCTGTACTCACTGTGTTGCGCAGATTGGCCTTGAATTCATGGTGGTGCTTCTTCCCTCATTTGGAGTGCTAGGATTACTGGTATGTGCCACCATGCTCAGCTGAGCTTTCATTTTAAAAGATGAATCCTCTTCTTACCTAGTACTGTTGTTACTGTAAGAGTAAAAGTAGTCACTGATAACCTTTGTCAGTATGTGTGAGTAGCCTGCCCATCTTGTTTGTTTGGCTTACTGTAGGAAAACTGATTTTAAGAAAAGCAAGACTTTGGTTTTTTTCTAAAATGAAACAAGTTTTTTAAATTAATAGAACTGTGAGAGAAAATGAATTTATGGGTGTGCAGAAAATTTGGATGCAGATAATGCTGATAAAATTAGTCAATAGAAGCAAATGAATTACTGAAGCTGTTTATTGTGGATCGTGGAATGAAGGAAAGCTTGGAGAACCAGGTTTAGAAAAGGTGCGGAGAACAAGAGAGGTCAGATACCAGGAGGCTGTGGTACTGCAGGATAGATGTTACAACCAGACACTAACAGTGTGAATTCTAAGTTGTCTTTTTGTTACTTTAAGTACTTGAAGTTCTTCTGGATAAAGTAGCATACCTATAATTCCAGTCTTCTAGGTGACTAAGGTAGGTAGACTGCCAACCCTGAGCAATTTAGCAACTCAGTGAGACCTCTCTCAAAAAGAGGACCCTGGGAATGTACCTCAGCCAAAAGCACTTGATCTCCCCAGGCCTATGTAAGTAAAAAAGTTACTGACAAGAATTCTGATTTATGCTGAGATTTGCTGGACACAAACCATGTTTTTATAAGAGCTTACCAGTGTGATGGCTTAGTATTGGTTTCTTCTTATTTAGAATTGTGTATCTTAAAATAAGGTAGTTACATTTTATGGAAAATTATTTGTGATATACTTTATTTGTATGGTATATTAAGGTGGTACCAGTTCATTCATGTGGAGTGGGAATCATTCAGTTTTTATTTAATGATTATCAGTACAGTACCAAGAAATTTTAGAAGATGGGTTATACTAAGTCATTAATATTTTTTAAAAAATGTTTGCATCCGAATGTTTTAGGACATTGATGGCCAGCCTTTTAGAGATGAGCGCCCGGACTGCAGGCTAAAACCGTTACTTACTGTGAAGTGTCAGCATTGCAAGTAGACCCTGCCAGTTTTGTGTTAAGAGCATGTGGTGGGTCTATTGTACTCATGTTTATTCTTTAGGATATTTCTGTTGATGAATTACTAATTTTATTTGTATGAGTTTATTTTATCAAAACAATGAGTGCTTAACAGGAAAAAGTATCAAAAAATAAAGCTGAACATTTAATGATTACTGTTTATAAAAAAGCATCAAAATTTTCAACATAGACTTTTTGATGTACAGAGTTCTAAAAAAGTAACAAATTCCTATAATGAAAATACCAATAGAAGTCAGCAACAAAAATAACCCTTACTTCAAGTATGACACCTAACACATTACACGTACATGTATCGCTTACACTGACAGCACATGTATTTTCTTTCCTGGCCTTTTTGTAGGACATACTTGACATCTTGTTGGTTTTGCTGTTTAGTCAGGAAGTTCTTATATTATACAGTGTGTAATTAGCAGAAACATAAAATACCAGTAAAAGAAAGCATTAAATTATGTATTGCACATTTAGAATGTCAGCATTTTCACATTAAGATGTATACTTGGCTTACAAAACCTAAAAGGTAACATCAGAAATAAATTCCTATGTGAATTATAGTGAAAATACAATAGAATCTATAAGAAAAATAGTTTTTGCTTCAATTGTTACACCGAAGGCAGTCCTTCACTCATGCAACTATGTGTTCCCATGCATGCATCTCATATTGACAGCACATGTGATAAGCTTTCCTCTCCTGTGTGGCAGGCTGTTCTTGTCACCTCTTATCTTCTCTTCCTTTTTTGTCAGGACCTTCTTAAGTGCAACATGTACCTAGCGGGAAAATAAGATATTAATAAAATATCAAATATATAATAAGTGCTCAGAATAGACGTCAACCTTTTCACATCAGCTGTTTACTTGCTTACAAAACCTGAAAGATATCATCAGAAATAAAAGTCTTTGTAAATTACAATGTAAATACAAACAAAAGTCTGTCACAGAAATTGCTGATAGGTGAACAGACAGTTGCAACATCACAAAGACTTACTACAACAACAACAGGAAAACTAAAAAGATGTCAACTGTGCCCTATGAAAAAGGGCAGGAAAACAAAATGTATGTACTGTCAGTGGGATACTTGTGCATGGAACATGCAGATGTCATGAACATGCACCTGCCTGTTGACCAGTCAGCTCATCGGTGTGCTTCACAATTTTTTTTAACTATTTATGCTAGTAAAATTACCATTGGCCAAACTTTGTATTTCAAGTGACATCATAGTTGCATAACTCATCAATATCTATTCCACTTTCGTTTTTGTTGTAAAAAGTTACCATTTTTTTGGCTTTCTTTTTGTTAGTTTTTCCATCATGGCATAGTGTTGACATCAGAAGTAACAGTTTGTGTTTCTTTGCCGTAGATGAAGCCAGTGTTACATGTTTCCGAAGTCCAAAGATTGTACTATATGGTCCTCTGTTTTGAAATTTCACATTTCTGTGGGAATTTCTACTTCGTTCTTGTGTAAAGTTCTGCTCAATTTATGCTCTGTTAGCAAATGTAACATCAACTGGTAAACCAATTGTCAAATGTCATATTCAGATTAGTTTGGAAAACAAGTCTGTTCACAACATCATTTGGTTTATTACTATGTGAGTAAAGACCTGGTGGCTCAGTTTCAGAATAAATTTCTAAATTGAAAGTATAATATGCCTTTGCATCTCCCAGGGCATATATTTTTATACTGTATTTTTAAGGCTTTTTTGGCATACACTGCCTAAAGCTACAACAACCAGGAAATGCTGCAAGATGTTTGTTAATAGTCATATATTCAGATGGTATGTGAATTCCTTGACAGCCACAAAACTCTCAAACAGCGAGCAGATAGCTGCTAGATAATCAGTTCTTTTTCTTTCTTGGGTGACTTTGTCATCATACCTCAGGCAGTTTTTTGTTTTTGTTCTTGTGTTTTTTTGAGATAGAGTCTTGCTTTATAGTTCAGGCTGGCCTTGGTTGTGCCTCAGCCTCATGAGTGCTGGGATTACAGGTGTGTACACCAGTCTTGGCTAACCTCAAGAAATTTTGAAGGAAACCATATCTCAGTGTTATTACACTGCAAACCTCAAGTCTCCGTCAGTCTTTTACATTCCTGTGATGGCCATGAGAAATCCTTGCGAAGTCCAGCAGATATGTGAATGCTTTCAGTTCAACTAATGGGGTGTTATAATAAACACGTTTTTGAGTATGGCTGTAGGTGCATGCAGACTGTTTTACTTGTATCTCGTCGTTTGTGTATTTCACAACATCTTGTAGCATTTTGTCTCTTATAAATGATTGCCAACATTGAGTGGTAGTGCTGGCATTCTGTTCATTAGGTTTCACCCCTGCCAAGATTCCTGTATTTTTTTACCCAGTTCTAATCTTAGATCATTTCATTTGACGGCCTGACCTTTTTTTTTTTTGGCCCCTCTGAATAAAGGAGAGCTTCATTCCATATGTCTGTGTCGGTTGATTCTTGCTCAATTTCACTGCCACAGGAACTTTGGCTCACATGGCCGTGGTCAGTCATCATAATCTGTGCATATGAGTCACCTGATGATTCATTTTCAATCCCTCCAAAACTTGCAAATCTGGTTTTTCATGTGCCATTGTACTGAATTGTGTTCCTGGTTTCTCCAGGCTCATGTACTGTGAGCCACACCCACATTCTGGTATGGTACATGACATATTTACATTACAGAAGAATGGTATGGGTATATTTTACTGTCTGTGATGGCCAGGGAAACACAGAAAATTTGTTACATGGAGCATTATGTGGGCAAAAATCTCAGTTTGACACTTGCATACAGTGCACACACCTTGCCCTTTGTTGTACCAAGTGGGTAAACATTAAGATTGTTTCCTGTGTCTCCTCCCACCCTTTGGCTTAGCTACTGAGCTGGCTACTATTATGCTAAAGTACAAATTTACAGTAGAGAAGGACCAGGTGGGATTTTTGTAATGTTCTGAGGGAACATAATCTAGTGCCATTTCTCCCTTTTGTGGGCTACAAGGTTATAATATTGTATTCAACATAATGTGATATTCTTTGGCATGGTTTTTTTTTTTTTATCATAGTTTTTTCTATTCCAGCTTAGTTTTAAAGTGTGCGTTATGAGTATGTTTTAAAAGATTTATTCTATCTAGTGGTTTAGTGTTGATGACCAACTGATATTTTCAAAAATAACTTATTTACTGAGATGTTTTTCAGAGCAAAATGAAATATGAACTATTATATTAAGTAAAAGTAATTTTATTTTTAGTAAGTAAACATTTATAGAATTAAAAATAATATACAATGTAAGGATGTTAATGCTTTTTATACTAAACCTGATTTTTCTAAATAGTCTTCTAAATACATTTCTGTCTTTTAGACATGATGTACATTGTACATTCATGTACATTGAATGATTAACAGATACCTACATTTACTAGCATTATTACTTACTAACACTGTATCATCTTTATTTCATCTCTTTATAAGCAAGAGAGCATCATTGAGGACTATCTCCAAATACACTCCCCCTGCCCTTGAGGCAATAACTACTGTGAAAGACTATTTCTTGGATAAAACTCATTTATCTTTTGTTATTAATTTCTAATAGTTTAAGCTTCCCTATTCACCTAACCTGCTTATTTTCTACTGATGTTCCTTTAGTCACTGAGATTTAATAACTTCAGAAAGGGGTTTTGAGTTCTACAATCTCATCTCTTAAAGCAGTTGCCTCATCTGTTCCATCCTTAGTCAAAATCATCATTATAGGATTTTCTGTGTATTTAACTTGACTCCCTAAATCATAAATATTTTTTGCTTTAGTTTCTCAAAGTATTACATTGTCCTTAAAACTTTAATGAAATTAGGATAGCTTTTTTTTTCATTTTAGTGTGTTGTTTTAAACCATTTAGAAAGTGACACTTTGTATAGTAAGTGTTTAGTGAGTACATTTACACTGTTAGGTGTCATCACCAGAACTTTTTCATCTTACCAAACTGAAATATTAAATGATAATTCCCCTGCTTTTCACAGGTCCTTGGCAGTCACTATTCTACCATCTGTCTCTATAAATTTGAGTTTTCATAGAAGTGGAATCCTATAGTACTTGTCCCTTTGTGACTGGCTTTTTCATTTAGCATATTATTTTCAAGGTTCATCCATGTAGTGTATGTGTCAGGATTTCTTTCCTTTTTGAGATGAGTAATAGTCTATTGGATATATACCTCATTTTAATTTATTCATTCATTTGTCATTGGACACTGAGATTGGGTCTATCTTTTGGTTCTTGTGAGTAATGTTGAACATGGGTGTATAAAAATCCTTTTAAGTTTCCTACATTCATCTCTTTAGGGCATATACTCAGAAGTGGAATAATTCTGTGTTTTGAGAAGTGACCACACTTTTCCACAGTAAAAGCTGCACCATTTTACATGTTCACATTCTTATAACAATGTAGAAAAATGTTAGTTTCTTTATGTTTTCACCAATATTTGTTATTTTCTCTTGGGTTTGTAGTAGTCATCCTAATAGATGTGAAATATTATATCACTGTGGTTTTGATTTACATTTTCATAATTATTAGTGATGTGAACCTTTTTCACGTGCTATTGGTCATTGTGTGTTTTCTTTAAAAATGGGCATTTTGTTGAATCGTGGAGGTTCTTTATATATTCTGGGTACTGATCCCTTTTCAGATATGTGATTTGTGAATGATTTTTTTCATATTCTATGGCCCACCATTTCACTGTCACAGTACAGAAAGTACTACTGGCAGTGTCATTAATTTTGATGAAGTTTTTAATTTTGATGAAGCCTGGTTTATCTTTTTTTCTTTTGTTAGTTGTACTTTTGGCTTTACATATAGGAGAATATAGCCAAATCCATATCAAGATGCTTTTCATTCTCTTTCCTTCTAAGACTTTTGTAGGTTTAGCTCCACTATTTAGGTGTTTTGCCTATTTTGAATTATTGTATGTGGTGTAAAGATACAACTTAATTCTTTTGTGTGTGAATGTCTGGTTTCCCCAACATGTTTTTTGAAAAGACTGTTCTGTTCTTATTTGAATGAATAAGGAATACATGTTGAAGATGATAACAAATGTGAGAGTTTATTTCTGGGCTCTCTTCTCTGTTCATTAATCTCTATGTCATCCTTTATGCCAGTGCCTTACCATTCTGGTTATTGGTACTTTGTAGTAAGCTTTGAAATTAGGAAGTGTGAGGTGACCAATTTCATTGTTTTTCAAGTTTGTTTTGACTATTTGGGGTTCCTTGAGATTGCATATGAATGTTAGGATGGATTTTTACATTTCTGCTAAAACATAATTGGAGTTTTGATGGGAATTATGGGAATCTGTAGATTGATTTGGGTAGATTTTGTTTGAATGGGAAGTTTTGTCCCAAATCTGAATTCTGCACAAAATGGAAATTTGTATAAATTCAGAGGGAGGTTTAAGAAAAATTCAAGCCACTTTATTCCATTTTAAAAGCTTAATAGGAAGAAGTGAGATCATAGTGCTTACTGGCTGCCCAGGGACTAAACATTAAATGGCATTTTTTTGTATGCATTGTAAAGAGATGAGTTTTTTTGTTTGTTTGTTTTTGTTTTTCCATGGATAATGGGGAAGAAACCCTGAAGATTTAGTCACTAGTGCAGTATCACATTTTTGAACAGTGTGTGTTTTCCCCTTATTTTTAATGATTTAATCTATTTTGCATGCTCAGTTCTTAAACTTAGTTTAAAGAGATAGTTCCTTTTATATTAGAAAAACATATCTACCGAAATTTAGAGTCTAATAATGTCATGGCAGTTTGTCTGCCTACTGTGTGACAGCGGATTTAAATATAGAATAACAAGATTGTCACTTTTAAAAAAGCCTGCTCATGATGAATAGCTTTTCTCACATAGCGGAAAGAATCCACCTAAGTACCTCGCAATATTCTGCTTATCAAAGTTGTTTTTATCAATCATCATTGATGTTACTGTTTTGTTATTCTAAAGATACAGGCTGAATCCACTGTAGCAAAGCATTAAAAAAATATACTTTTGAATAGTAATATATTCAAAGTATATGACATAAGTTTTCTTTTTTGGAGACAAGTGAAATTACTCATCTCTTATCTAGAGGTATCTTGTGCATAGATACCAAATACATTTTGTGTGTTATTGTATTCCCCTTTTGTCCAAATAATCACCCACGTGATACGTTGTTCTGTACCTTGCTTTGTTTAGTTAAACGATGTGTTTTGGAGATTGTTCCCTCCCAGTACATAAAGGCTTCTTCAGTCTTTTTTTTTTGAGACAGTGTCTCATAATGCAGTTCAACTGGCCTTGAGCTCACTTTGTAGCCCAGACTCATCTTGAACTCACAACGATCCTCCTGCTTCAGCATCCTGAGTGCTGGGATTACAGGCGTGCGCCACCACGCCCAGCTGTGGCTTCTTCAATCTTTATACCTGCATTATAGTCCATGTTAAAAATTTTGCAGAGTCAACTAATTTCCTTCCCCTTTAATGAATATTTCCTGTCTCTTACTATTATAAGCAAGATTGTAGCAAATGATTTTGTCATGTATTATTTTACGCATGTATAACTATCCCTGTAGGAGCGATTTCTTGAAGTGGGGTTTCTGTTCAGCAGCTGTGGACATTTGGGCTAGGGATAGCTCATTGGTAGAGCACTTGCCTAGTGTACACAAGGTCCTAGGTCTGATTTCCAGCAACACAACACACAGATACACGCACACACAACCCAAACAACAACAACAAAACTATGATGTATGAATTTTGTTTTAATTTTGAAGTTAGATGCTAAATGTGTTGAAACTGGAATTTTGTGTATAAATTTACAATGAAATCTCACTTTATACTGAGTAAAAATCTAAGGAATTATAATCAGTAAGATATTAGTGATAATTTATGACATTTTTACTTTTTTGCAGATATACAAAACTAGGATATGCTGGAAATACAGAGCCACAGTTTATCATCCCTTCCTGTAAGTATTTCTTCTAATCTACCAGTGAAAGATCACTTCCTAATAATCATAGTAAATAATCAATTCTGGCCTTCTATAAGATTCAGTCCTTTAAAACACAATTTACCAAGTTGTAAATGTGGTCTTATTTTTATATCTTT